>CAUYQU010046302.1:0-159237 GCA_963574635.1 Cheracebus regulus | reverse complement strand
GATGATAGGGCGTTGATTTTAGATCTTTCCTCGCTTCTCTGGTGGGCATTTATTGCTATAAATTTCCCTCTAGACACTGCTTTAAATATGTCCCAGAGATTCTGGTACGTTGTGTCTTCGTTCTCATTGGTTTCAAAGAACATCTTTATTTCTGCCTTCATTTCATTGTTTATCCAGTCGACATTCAGGAGCCAGTTGTTCAGTTTCCATGAAGTTGTGTGGTTCTGAGTTAGTTTCTTAATTCTGAGTTCTAATTTGATTGCACTGTGGTCTGAGAGACTTGTTTGTTATGATTTCCATTCTTTTGCATTTGCTGGGGAATGATTTACTTCCAATTATGTGGTCAGTTTTAGAGTAGGTGCCATGTAGTGCTGAGAAGAATGTATATTCTGTGGATTTGGGGTGGAGAGTTCTGTAGATGTCTATTAGGTTTGCTTGGTCCAGATCTGAGTTCAAGTCCTGGATATCCTGGTTAATTTTGTCTCGTTGATCTGTCTAATATTGACAGTGGAGTGTTAAAGTCTCCTACTATTATTGTGTGGGAGTCTAAGTCTCTTTCTAGGTCGTTAAGAACTTGCTTTATGTACCTGGGTGCTTCTGTATTGGGTGCATATATATTTAGGATTGTTAGTTCTTCTTGATGTATTGATCCTTTTACTGTTATGTAATGACCTTCTTTGTCTCTTTTGAT
This sequence comes from Cheracebus regulus, assembly GCA_963574635.1. Taxonomy (NCBI): domain Eukaryota; kingdom Metazoa; phylum Chordata; class Mammalia; order Primates; family Pitheciidae; genus Cheracebus; species Cheracebus regulus. The sequence continues at coordinate 158,546 of CAUYQU010046302.1, read as the reverse complement.
CTTTGTTGGTTTAAAGTCCATTTTATCAGAGACTAGGATTTCAACTCTTGCTTTTTTTTTGCTCTCCATTTGCTTGATAAATCTGCCTCCATCTCCTTATTTTTAGTCTATGTGGTCCTTGCACGTGAGATGGGTTTCCTGAATACAGCACACCAATGGGTTTTGACTTCTTATCCAATTTGCTTGTTTGTGTCTTTCGATTGGGGCATTTAGTCCATTTACGTTTAAGGTTAATATTGTTATGTGTGAATTTGATCCTGCCATTTTGATGCTAGCTGGATGTTTTGCCTGTTAGTTGACACATTTTCTTTATTGTGTTAATGGTCTTTACCATTTGGTATGTTTTTGGAGTGGCTGGTACTGGTTGTTCCTTTCCTTGTTTAGTGCTTCTTTCAGGAGCTCTTGTAAGGCAGGCCTGGTGGTGACAAAATCTCTCAGCAATTGCTTTTCCATAAAGGATTTTCTTTCTCCTTCATTTATGAAGATTAGTTTGGCTGGATATGAAGTTCTAGGTTGAAAGTTCTTTTCTTTAAGGATGTTGAATATTGGCCCCCACTCTCTTCTGGCTTGTAGGGTTTCTGCCGAGAGATCCACTGTGAGTCTGATGGGCTTCCCTTTGTGGGTAACCTGACCTTTCTCTCTTGCTGCCCTTAGCATTTTTTCCTTCATTTCAACCCTGGTGAATCTGACGATTATGTGCCTTGGGGTTGCTCTTCTTGAAGAATATCTCTGTGGTGTTCTCTGTATTTCCTGGACTTGAATGGTGGCCTGCCTTGCTAGGTTGGTGAAGTTCTCCTGGATAATATCCTGAAGAGTGTTTTCCAGCTTGGATTCAGTCTCTTCATCACATTCAGGTACACCTATCAAATGCAGATTAGATCTTTTCACATAATCCCATATTTCTTGGAGGCTTGTTCATTTCTTTTTACTCTTTTTTCTCTATTCTTGCCTTCTCATTTTATTTCATTGAGTTGATCTTCAATCTCTGATATTCTTTTTTCTGCTTGGTCGATTCGGCTATTGAAACTCGTGTATGCTTCGTGAAGTTCTCGTGCTGTGTTTTTCATCTCCATCAAGTCGTTTATATTCTTCTCTAAGCTGTTTATTCTAGTTAACATCTCATCTAACCTTTTTTCTAGGTTCTTAGTATTTTTGCATCGGGTTAGCACATGTTCTTTTAGCTCTGTGAAGTTTGCTATTACCCACCTGCTGAAGCCTGTTTCTGTCAATTCATCAGATTCATTCTCCATCCATCTTTGATCCCTAGCTGGTGAGGAGTTGTGATCCCTCGGAGGAGGAGAGGCATTCTGGTTTTTGGTGTTTTCATCCTTTTTGCGCTGGTTTCTTCCCATCTTAGTGGCTTTTTCTACCTGTGGTCTTTGTAGCTGGTGACTTTCAGATGGCGTCTCTGAGTGGACTTCCTTTTTGTTGATGTTGAAGCTATTTCTTTCTGCTTCTTAGTTTTCCTTCTAACAGTCAGGGCCCTCTGTTGCAGGACCGCTGGAGGTCCACTCCAGACCCCGCTTACCTGGGGATCACCCATGGGGGCTGCAGAACAGGTTCTGGGGTATTTTGAATAGGAGCCTGTGACAATGGAAAGGGCAGTGGCTAAGAAGCCAGAGACTTGAGCTGTCATCTCCACTCTGGTTGATTGCTGTGTGACCTTGTACAAATCACTTATCCTCTCTAGGCCTCAGCTTCTTAGAGTATAAAGAGAGAGGTTGGAATATATGGTCTCCAAAGCATCTTTCTAGCAGATCAGACATGGCCCTTGCAATCCAGGGGCCCCATGTACAAGTCACGTTTGTAGTGAACATTTATTTGTAGAGGGGAAGAGAAGTAAACTGGCCAATGACATTTAGTGGATGGAAAACAAGACTCCGTGTACTCAGGGTTCACATGGCCAAGACAAGGTCCAATGGGAGTTCTTCCAGCAAAAGAACAGCCACAGAGAGAAGTCTGAGATGTTGATGAAGACAGGAAGCCAGGTGTGGTGGCTCATGCCTGTAATCTCAGCACATTGGGAGGCTAAGGCGGATGGATCACAAGGTCAGGAGTTTGAGGTCAGCCTGGCCAGCATGGTGAAACCCTGTGTCTACTAAAAATATAAAAAATTAGCTGGGTGTGGTGATGCACACCTGTCATCCCAGCTACTCAGGAGGCTGAGGTAGGAGAATTGCTTGAACCAGGGAGGCAGAGTTTGCAGTGAACCGAGATTGTCACTGCATTCTAGGCTGGGAGACAGAGTGAGACTCCATCTCACAAAATAAAATAAAAAATAAAATAAAATAAAATAGGAAGCAGGGAAGGGAGAAAAGAGGGATGGATGGGAGGAAGGAAGGCACCCCTCTTGGCTTTGGAATAGCAGCAGAGTCCACGCCCTCATTTGCTGGGAAAACACCTGGTCTAGCCCAGTGGGTCCCAAACTTGGCTGATTGTTCTAATCACCTGGACAGGTTGTAAGAATATTAGCTCCTGGGCTCCATCTCAGAGACTTAAAATCATTAGGTCTAGGAGTGGGACCTGGGAATCTGTCTCTTTACCAAACAGCCCACTGGAGGCTGTTTCACAGACCAGTTTTTGGGAACCTCAGCTTTATTTTGTAGAAGGTGTTATCTCCATCATTATAAGTGATGTCCTTCCCTGGCACATGGTCGTAGCCACTTAACATTAATAAGAGATAATGTTCATTAAGCACTTACTATATGCCAGGAATTGCTCTAAGCATGTATACATACACACAATCTGTACTCATCTATACTGATAAGTGAGTGTGTGTGTGTGTATGTGTGTGTGTACATACACTCCTTCCAATAACCCTGTGAAACAGGTGCTATTAACATCCCTGTTTTTAAAGGCAATGGAGCAATTGAAAGGTTAGGTAAGGGCAGAGTCCTAGCACACATACCAGCAGAGGGCGCTGGTAATGTGAAGTCACAAATGTGGAATCAGGAGAGACAGCATGGAGAAGGCAGCCTTGACTAATTCCGCTTGTCCTTGGATAGGGGGACACACCATCTGTGATGACAGTCTGCCTGCCATCAAAAAAGTGTCGCGCATTCTAAGAACTGAAAGCAGTACGATGTGTTGGCCTTAGAGGAGAGGGAGGCTGGAGGGAGGAGATGTAGCTGGAGAGATGGCTCCTGCAGGGCTGGGAGGTCTCCTCTTCCTGTAGTTGGTGAACCTTCAGGGGAGGAAGACACCAGCAGCTTGGCTGAAAATCGGAGGGGCCCAGGCCAGGGTTTCCTTCCCTGCCCCTGCGACTTCTGCTTTATGGCAGCCAGGGCCAGACAGCACCTTCAGACCCAGGGGACCAAGCCCCTCTTTGGGCTGCGATCATTTCCTCCTGCCCTCTGTCCATGGAGAATTCCACATTCCCAAGGCTCTGGGGGCTCCAGCTCTATGATGGGGGGAAATAAGTGTCGCTCAGACCCCATGTGGGCTTAAGATTCGAGAAGAGGAAATGGGCTGACTGCCGCAGGCAGGGTTTAGAGTTATACACCAGGGGGTTTCTGGGGTGGTTTCAGGGCAGGGGCACCAGGGGAGAGGCTGGTGATCTGGGCTCTGGGATCAGCCAAAGCCTGCAGTCAAGTCAAGACTTGCAATTTTGGGCAAGTTACTCAATCTCTTTGATCTTCATTTCCCCACCCATGAGAAAGGGATAATGGCGGCAGCCGCCTGCCCATGGGGTGGTGTGGGTTGAACTGAGATGGAGAGCATAGGCACTCGGCACGGTGCACAGCACATGAGCTGCACTTAATACATGTTGGTTTTATGACTATTTAAAGATCTTGATCAGGTGTGGTGGCTCATGCCTGTAATCCCAGCACTCTGGGAGGCTGAGGTGGGCGTATGGCTTGAGCCCAGAAAGTCAAGACTAGCCTGGGCAACATAGTGAGACCTCGTTTCTACAAAAAATCTAAAAATTAGCTTGGCATGGTTACATGGCTCTGGTCCTAGCTTCTCAGGAGGCTGAGGTGGGAGGATTGCTTAAGTGCAGGCAGTTGAGGCTGAGGCTGCAGTGAACTGTGATCATACCACTGGGCAGACAGAGCTAGACCTGGGTGATGGAGCTAGATCCTGTCTCAAAAAAAAAAAAATTTTAAGGGCACATTAGATACCCACTGCTCATTATCTTCTGCCTCAAAAATTGAAGTGAAAACAAAAATTAAGTGGTGGACCACACTATGGGAAATTAGCATTCATCTCTTCTTTTTTTTTTGAGAGGCAGTTTTGCTCTTGTTGCCCAGGCTGGAGTGCAATGGCATCTATCCTGACTCACCGCAACCTCTGCCTCCCGGGTTCAAGTGATTCCCTGCCTCAGCCTCCTGAGTAGCTGGGATTACAGGCATGTGCCACAATGCCCGGCTAATTTTGTATTTTTAGTAGAGACGGGGTTTCACCATGTTGGTCAGGCTAGTCTCGGACTCTTGACCTCAGGTGATCCGCCTGCCTCAGCCTCCCAAAGTGCTGGGATTACAGGTGTGAGCCACCACGCCCAGCCAGCTCTTCTTTCTGACATGCTCTGGGCTGGGGTGGAACACAGGGAGCTCCCCAGGCCCTGGCAGCAGGAGCCTGTGCCTTTTTGCAGAAGGGAATGGCAAAGGGCTTCCCAGGATTAAGCCTAGGCACCCAGGAAGGGTAGGAGGTAGCAAGAGGATTGAGAGTGAGAGGTGGCTGAGGGGATGACATTCCAGGCAAAGGGAACTGCAGTTGCAAAGGCCTGGAGGGAAAGTGCGGCACGTTCTAAGAACTGAAAGCAGTACGGTGTATTGGCCTTAAGGAGAGGGAGGCTGGAGGGAGGAGATGAAGCTGGAGGGATGGCCCCTGCAGGGCTGGGAGGCCTCCTCCTCCTCCTGTGGTTGGTGAACCTTCAAGGGAGGAAGACACCAGCAGCTTGGCTGAAAATCAGAGGGGCCCAGGCCAAAGCTCTCGCCTGGCTGCCAGGGGACAAGTGGCTGCTGCTCCACCATCAGCTCCTAGGGTCTAAACAAGTTCTGACCTGTATCACGCTTCCTTTGTGTGTGTGTAAGGAATTCTGGTCTTTACCGCTATTTTCCCTGGACAGCACTTCTGTTTCAATGATCCCTGGCACCCTTCGCTCCGCCCATTCTCTATTATTTAATTTAAAACCATTCATCTAATTAGCATCTGTCGGGAATGGTTTTGGTGTGGTTTTGCCCACAAAGGACTGGGCTGCATTGGGCGACATCTTGGATTTTTTTCCAGCTCCAAGACTCCACCATGGGATTCCCACGTTTATTTTGGCCCAAGAATGTTCCAAGGCAGAGATCAGAAGCTAGGAATCTGGGAGCCTCTTGTCTCTGGGGCTGGCGGCGTCTGGCAGTGGGGCTTAGTCCTTTGCGCTGGTCACCGGCTATTTCACCATCCACAAAGCTGGGGCTCCCTGTCTAGTCTTTTTTTTTTCCTTTGTGTTTTCGTGTCAATAAGGAGCGATGGCAGGAATCACTGGAGAGCTCCCTCTTCACCTGGCTCCTTTGTGGTGTCCTCTTGTGACTTTATCTTATTTGATTTTTTTCTGAGCCTTCGTTAGGGGCCTTTGTTCCCAAATTCACCCTAAAGGCTGCACGCTGCATCACTGAATAAAAGGGGCCCCGCAGGGAGAATGAGAGAGATATGTTTGCCTCTGAGACTCCTCATGTACTTGTGTGTCTCTTGGGAAACCACTTTCCCTCTGAGCCTCAGTTTTCTCATCTGTAAAATGGAAGATGATGATGATTGATGATGATGGGTAGTAATGATAATAATGTCTAGAATTCATTGTACTCACTCTCTGCCAGGCACCGTGATAAGACATTTACATATCAATCTCAGTAAACCCTTAGAATAAACCTGCTGGCATTATCATTCCCATTTTACAGATACAGAAACTGAGGCTTAGAGATTATATGACTTGTCCAAAGTCATAGGGGAGCAGAGCCAAGACCGGAATCCAGGCCTATGATGCCAAGCTCACATGAAATCTGCCCTAGGGTTGCTGCAAGGATAAAGGAGTCACAACTGATCAAATGTGCTTTGGTAACCTCACAGTTAAAGGCAATGGAACGGATTCAGAAGATTTCAGAGGATGCCTTCTGAGTCTCGAGTCTCTGGTTTTGCAGTATGTGTGTCTCACAGTAGAGTGCAGTGTGGATAGATATTAATTAAGGGTATGAATGAGAGACCAGAAGAAGGAAGCAGAGTGGTCTGAAAGGTTGTACCCTGTGGTTGTTTTGGTGTAAGCTGTTGGGTTTGCTAGCCTTTGACATCATCTGGAATGTCACAACAAGGGTATTCTTTTTTTAAAATTTTTTTTGAGGCAGAGTCTCACTCTTGTTGCCCAAGCTGGAGTGCAGTGGCGTGATCTTGGCTCACTGAAACCTCCACCTGCTGGGTCCAAGTGATTATCTTGCTTCAGCCTCCTGAATAGCTGGGATTACAGGTGTTTGCTTTTATATCCAGCTGATTTTCATACTTTTAGTAGAGATGGGGTTTCACTATGTTGGCTTGGCTGGTCTCAAACTCCTGACCTCAGGTGATACTCCCGTCTCGGGCTCCCAAAGTGCTGGGATCATAGGCATGAGCCACCACACCCGGCCAGCAGGGGTATTCTTTGCAAACTAGTGCAACAGTTGGATTTATTCCATGTCAGGATTAGACTAATGATCATTGGTGAAAACAATTTCAGGAATTGGATATTTGGATTTGTTCTTCTTTTGAGGGTCTCGTATTAAAGGGGATGTATAGGATCAAGAGTCACTGGAAAACACTGTTGTTGGGAGCTCATTATACCCCAAGCTGTGGAGTCCCTGCCTGGGTCAGGAGGGGAAGCGGGCGTGACTTGGAGTGAAGCTCTACTGAGCACAAAGCGCCTTTGAGACCCAGTCATTTTTCTGACCACAATTCTTTTCAAGAACATCACGTCCCCTTCTTATGACCTGCCACTGCACAGAGCCTTGTCCAGGCCACACTCTCTGGGGCCAGCCCAGGGGGTTGGAGCTGCCTCTGACTCCACAGCTCCTTCCTCTGCAGCAAGAGGGTGGGGTGGGGGGCACATGCGGAATCTTCTCAGAGGACCTATCAGGTGGGAAATAGCTGCTCAGGAGGTAGGAACACCCCTGCTTTAATCTGCTTACTCGGAACAAGAAGACACCTTCTGGGTGGATGAAGGATGAGGACAAGAGTAGGGACTCTGGCATGTGTGACCTTGGTTGGGGCTCAGGCTCCTCATCTGTACAGAGGAAATGATGGGCCCTGGTCCTTGAGCTTCCGGTGCCCCACACGGATCTCCTAAGGGACAACAGATCAGCTCTCCGATGGAGACCTTGGCCTAGGCTGGCTTTTGTGAAGATCCATTTTTGGGCTCCATTTACTATAGACAGTGCACGCAATAAAATTAAACTGCTGGCTTTGAATCCCCATAGCACCAATAATGTGTAGAGATCAGAAAGAGTGGGAAGCCACAGGGAGCCAGGAACCTGGCCAGGTGGTGGCCTGGGGTCAATACGGAGAATAGGGGTTGTAGGGGCCAGAAAATGAACAGCAGGTGTGGGGTAGGTGTGGGGCTGGGGTATTTGGCAAAGGGTTTTTTTTTTTTTGAGATGGAGTTACCCTCTGTCGCCCAGGCTGGAATGCAGTGATACCATCTTGGCTCACTGCACCCTCCGCCTCCTGGGTTCACGTGATTCTCCTGCCTCAGCCTCCCAAGTAGCTGGGATTACAGATGCCTGCCCCCACACCTGGCTAATTTTTGTATTTTTAATAGAGACAGCGTTTCAATATGTTGGCCAGACTGGTCTCAAACTCCTAACCTCAAGTGATCCACCTGCCTCGACCTCCCAAAGTGCTGGGATTATAGGTGTGAGCCACCGTGCCCAGCCCCCCCCCTTTTTTTTTTAAATAGGAGGTGACACTTGAACTAGGTCTAAAAAGATGGGCAGATGTCAGAATCCTAAAAACCACATTTAAGATTTTCAGGGCAAATATTACCTCTTGTTTATACCCTCAATAAAGGGCACACAAATATCATCACTGAACCAGAGGTGTCTGGAAGCAGGCCGGGGTGACACAGGAGCCCCCAGGGACTCTGGGGGATAGTTCCCTAGACTCCAGGGCAGCAAAGAGAATCAGCCACCAGACAGCCCCTGCAGCATTTTGCTGGCCCACGGGTCCTTGAATCCCCTTCTGTAACAGTAGCAAATGCTTTTTTGGAGATTGGGGAGCAGTGGACGGGCATCAGAGCTAGGGCACCGCAGCAGGTTCCTCATCGCCCCAGGCCAGTGGGGCCCAAACCTGGCTGCCTCTCAGAATTATGCTGGGGAGCCTAAAAAAACACAGATTCTGCTGGGTGGCTCATGATACAGGCTCATGCCTGTAATCCCAGCACTTTGGGAGGCCTAGGTGAGTGGATCACATGAGGTCAGGAGTTCGAGACAAGCCTGACCAACATGGAGAAACCCCATCTCTTCTAAAAAATACAAAAATTAGCTGGGCGTGGTGATGCATGCCTGTAATTCCAGCTACTCGGGAGGCGGAGGCAGGAGAATCGCTTGAACCTGGGAGGTGGAGGTTGTAGTGAGTCAAGATCGTGCCATTGCACTCTAGCCTGGGCAACAAGAGTGAAACTCTGTCTCAAACACACACACACACACACACACACACACACACACACACACACACACACACACACACACACATTCTAGCACCTCTCCGCTGGCCTGAAGAGTCAGAATCTCTAGGGTGGGACTCTGGCATCTGTGGCTAGGAGATGCAGGCCAGGAGGCGTGTATCTGAGCATCTCTTTTTCTGGGTCACTCAGTCCACGTGAAGACTTTGGCCTGGCCTTTCTAAAGTTCCGCACCAGCCTCCACGTCCTGATACGGCTTTCTGATGTGGGCCTACGGCTGGGATGTTGGAGGAAACCTAAGCAGCCTGTCCCCGTCCTGTGTGTGGGGCTTCCACCACTTGCATCTCAGCGGCTCCAGCCCACAGGGTAGCAGATCCCCAGACCCTCCCCAAGCTCTTCTCCAAAGCAGGAACCGCTGGCATCGATAGCTGTCTTTTGTCCCAGTGGAGCGAGACCAGGACATGCATAAATGCAATTGTGAAAGCAATTTTTCTCAGACAGGAACATATAAGACAATTCCTCGGCATTCAAATTATTATAATGAGCCGAGTTCCACTTCAAACGGGGCTAATTTAATAAGAGGAAGAGCTGGGTCTCCGAGGAATTCTAATTAGATTTCTTTCCACACCCGCCTTGCACATTTTTCTGAAGAGCAGCCAGGGTGGCTAGATTGTGTTGTGTTTGGGTCCAGTGTGAAGAAACTGTGAAGCCAGACCTAGCCAGGGAAGGCCATCCATCTGCCTTGAGCCTGACAGCCCAGCGGGAGCGGGGCCTGGCTGCCACCAAAGTCAACAGGATTCAGGGCAGCGGGGAAGAAGAGGGGCTAGGGAGGGGGCTTGGGGTTGCAGAGGGTTTCCTGTGCCAGTCTGGAGACATGGTGGGTGGGGTGGGCTAGGAGAGGGAGGTCTGGAGCCAAACTGCCTGAGTTTGAAGCCCAGCCCTTCCCTTTTTTAGCTGTGTGCCTGGTATTCCTCTCTGTACCTCTTCAGTTTCTTAATCTGTGAAATGGGGCTAAGGATAGAAATCACTCCATCAGGCACTTGGGAACACTATGTGTGCTGGGGCACATGCAGGGCTAGAATAACCCCTGGCACAGGGAATTGTTGTTATTCCTCTCTAACATAAGGAGATCAAAGATGGGAAGGGCTTCCCAAGGTCAGCGCTGATTTAATTTTGCAGGAACCCCTTGGACTCAGAAGTCAGGTTGGAGAAAACACCTGGCAGAGGCTCCATCTCTTCTATGGTGACAAGGCCACAGAGACCTCAGCTCCAATCCTGGCTTTGACACTTACTAGCTGTGTGACGTTGGACAAACTGCTTTACCTCTCTGAGCTTCTGTGTCTTCTTCTATCATGGATGATAATGATAATAAACTCAAACAAAAGAAATTTGCATGGGGCCTGGCTCATAATGGGGCCTTCAAGAATGTTATGATCAAAATCAGTCATTCTATAAAGCAAATATTTTCACATATTTCCACCTCTGGAGTTTGCACACATCTTACAATTGATTGGTGGGGTCTTATAGTTGCTGTTGCCTGGGCAAACACAGAAAAGCTTTCGTATCAACACTTGCAGAATGGGAGGGAGTGGCTTGGTAGAAAATCTGAGGGGAAATTAGGAACAAATGGTTGTGGGAGGGATGTGGGGAAATGGTGACTCTGACATGTTTAGCAGCGTTGCCCACATAGGAGTCAAAAGTGAGCCAACGGATCGTTTAAGCCCTGGGGTTCAAGACCAGCCTGGGCAACTTGATGAGATTCCATCTCTATTATTAAAACAAACAAACAAACAAACAGAAAACAAACCCTCCAAACAAACAAACAAAAAACCCTACAAAAGTGAGCCAGTGCCACACGATGACAAAGCTGGGCTAAGAGCCTTCACGGAATAGTTCACAAAATGCCACGTCACCAGAACTCTTGAAGGTAAGACGACAATATTACCTGGGAAAACATGGACTCCAGGGACTCTAAGTTGAAAGGAATTCAGAAGAGCCTGGCTGTGACTGTGAAGCAGTTTTAGGGAGATTGTAACAAATTTAGGTGCTTTATTGTTTCATTTTGTGTATAGGCAAGAGTGATAGATGAAAACCCACGTCCAAGTTGAAAAAGCTTTCTCTAAGGATGTAATCGAAATTCTAACTGACGAGAAAGCATTGAATCTTGGTTTATCTTGTAGGGTTTTCCATGCTGAAGGGTACATAAATTCATGGTGTGTTTTATGATCAATGTTGTCTTAGGTTTGATGACTTTTGATCTGATTTTTCATCTTCTCACACAAACCTGACTACATTGGGACTAAGAGGTCGTTGGCCCCACCTGTTCTGAGCGTGGTTTGAGCCTGGCACTGTACTCCACGTTTTACACCGTATTTCACTGATTCCTCCTGTCTTAGTCCATTTGGGTTGCTATCAAGGAATACCTGAGACTGGGTAATTTACAAAGAAAAGAGGTTTATTTGGCTCACAATTCTGCAGGCTGTACAAGAAGCATGGCACCAGCATTTGCTGCTGGTGAGGACCTCAGGAGCTTCTAATCGTGGCAGAAGGAGAAGGGGAGCTGGAGTGTCCCAGAATGAGAGAGGAAGGTGCCAGGATCTTTTCAACAATCAGTTTTCCTATGAACTAGTGGGGCAAAAATTCACTCGTTTCTGCAGGATGGCACGAAGCCACGCATGCAGGATCCATCCCCATGACCCAAACCCCTCCCACTAAACCCCATCTCCACCTTGGGGGATCAAATTTCAACATGAGATTTGGAGGGGACAAATATCCAAACTCTATCACCTCTCGACGAGCCCATGAAGAATGTTCCTCTTCATTTTGCAGATGAACTGAGGGCTCACACAGGAAATGACAGCCTAAGCTTTCCAGGCAAGAACTGGGTCCTGGATTGGAATGCATCGAACATGTGGCTCTGTCCTGAGGGTGGAGGTAAGAGGTATGGCCTTCCTCCAGAAGTTTCCCTTCTGCTTTGTGAAATGCTACCACCCAGGAATCCTTCTGTGGCCTGTGTAAGACTTCTCAGATCTAGGGTCAAGGCCAACATCACCAAGACCCAAAGCCTGGAGTCATCATTTATCAGGCAATACATAATTATCATTTATTGGGTGTTCAGGAGGCAGGTCAGTGACAGAAGTTGTATTGAGTTAGGTGCCAAGAGATATGGTTTCTAATTCCAGTGACATCATTCACTGGCTATGTGGCCTTGGCCAAGTCACTTAACTTCTCTGGGCCTCAGTTTGGTCATCTGTAAAGTAAATAGATCACAATGGGATGTTGGTGGGGTCCCTTCCAATTGTAACAAATCTGTCTTTTATGCAGGTCTTGGGGACTAGGAGAACTTGACAATAGATTTAGTGCAGCTGGAGTCAGGCAGGAGCTCTGGAAGTCTCTGATGGACATGGGGAAGCAATTGGCCTTCAAATGTAGGGTCAGTGTAGGATGGATGGAGAACAAAAACACACGAGCTTCTTGCGCGCTGGGACACCAGGATCTAGTGCCTCCTAAGGATCTACTCCTGTCCTGGGGGGGATGTTGGGCCCCCTGGTGATGTTTGTATAGGAAAAGTTCTGTGGGCAGCCCGGGCCTAGGAACATTTTTGATAAAACAGCACTTGAGCCACACTCTTCAGTGTTTCACCTCTTGCCAATCCTGTGCAGCACTGAAGGTGCCTTAGGGCTGGAAGGGGCTCCAGGGACGCTATCTGCTCTCACTGGTTTGTGGAGGAGGAAGCAGTTATGTAACTGAGGCAGCTGTGTTTTTGTTCACTTTCCAAGTCAACTGTAGAGTCCTGGGGAGAAGGGACCCGATTGCTTCCCAAAGAGCCCTTGCTGGGCTAAACAAGGAGGCGAAGAGGTCTTAGCTGCTGCACGTAGCCTTGCCATGCCTGAGACAACTAGAACGTTAACATTCTCCTGCTCGGCCTCCGAGTAGCTGGGTGCACCTGTGCACCACCACGCCTGGCTAATTTTTATAGTTTTAGTAGAGACGGGGTTTCACCATGTTGGCCAGGCTGGTCTCAAACTCCTGACCTCAGGTGATCCACCCTGGCTGTGTGACTTTGGGCAAGTGACCGACCTCTCTGGGTCTCTGTTTCCTTACAGGTGAAAGGAGGGTGATAATGATAACACTGAGGATTCAATGAATGAAGAAATGTCAAGTGTTTGGTGTCGGGCCTTCCCGGGTGTCAAGAACTCAGAGTTGGAGTTCCCCAAGCGTACCACTGTTGTCAGGGTTACCGTCATCACTCTGGGGCAGCCACCCCCCCACCCCCTTCCCTCCTCGGGTACCCCAGAGCCATAGAGCAGCCCAGCAGGGCCTTCAGGGGCACTGGGATTTTCAGACAGTCGCATAGCGGTTGTCCTCCAGTTCCCTGGCCAGGGCAGGTCCAGTGCGGCTGGCCAGCAGCCCCTGCTCTCAGGATCCGGGTGGAGTTTCATTAGTAGAAAAGGCTGAATCCTGGCACCTGCACACCTTCAGGAGGGAGTGTGGCTCCCAGTGCCCATCTGGGGACATTGCATTAAAGGTTCCTTTCCACAGGCTCAATCTTCAGATACCTCAGCCCCCCCTGAGCCCTGACCACAAGCCAAACGGCGCTGGGCCACAGTATCGGGGTTCTCCAGCAACTCCGTCCTCCAGGGAGGAAGAGGTGGTGAATTTCCGAGCTGGGACAGAACGCAGAGTGGCTGGAGCAGGCCAGCACCTCTCCTTATATACTTGGAGAACCTGGGGACATCAGGCAGCAAATGAGGAGCATTTTGAGGCTCTCTGACTAATTTCTTTTTTTTAATTAATTAATCAGTTAATTAATTTTTCAAATTGAATTTTTTCTTCAAGTTCTCATGACTGATTTCCTTAAGGTTGCAACACATGAACATGTGTTTCCTCCAAGGAAATTTAGAGAATTCAGGTTAGCAAAAAGAAGAAAATGAAAGTCCTCCATAAACTTACAATCTGAGGATAATGCCTTTTTTTTTTTTTTTTTGAGACGGAGTCTTGCTCTGTCACTAGGGTGGAGTGCAGTGGCTCGATCTCAGCTCACTGCAACCTCTGCCTCCCAGGTTCAAGCAATTCTCCTGCCTCAGCCTCCCGAGTAGCTGGGACTACAGGTGCACGCCACCATGCCCAGCTAATTTCTGTATTTTTAGTAGAAATGGGGTTTCACCATGTTGGCCAGGATGATCTCGATTTCTTGACCTAGTGATCCACCTGCCTCGGCCTCCCAAAGTGCTGGGATTACAGGCGTGAGCCACTGTGCTTGGCTGATAATGACTTTTAATGTTTTCTCCTTCCTGTCTTTTTTCTATGAGCAGATAGACATACAGGCTTTAAAAATATACCTTGAAAATAGAAAGATTCTCTATGTGAAGTACTTAGAATATTACCTAGCACTTAGTGAGTACTCAATAAACCTTCACTGTTACTACTATTATTTCCACTTTACAGCCTGATTTTTCTCTCTTAAATGGAATTTCAGCTTCATGAGAATTAGAACCTTGTATGCCTCATTAACCTCTGTTAATCTAGTGCTTAGCACATAATAGTTGCTCAATAAATATTTTAAATAGATGAAAGAATAAACATTTTTCTATCTCATTAGATTTGCATCTGTAATATTTGATGACACCATAATAATCCATTGCTGAATTTGTTTTTGAACTTGGCTGGTAATTGTTTGAAAAGGACTACTCCCAACCTCCTAACTCTCCATCTCAGTCAATCACCTTATCCCAGACCTCATCCCCACCTTAATGAGATGGAGGGTGCTGGGTTCCCCAGAGCTTTGGGGACCCAGCATCGCTTCAGAGAAGCCAGAAGCCAGCCTGTGGGCTGCCAGCGCCCTCTTTGGCTCACAGAAACCGCTAATCATCGACTTAAACCATCTAGGTAGTGCGCAGACGAGTAAAACCCCAACTCCTGCATTTTTGATGAAGTTGACATCAGACAAATGCTCACAGCTTACTTGTCAGACCCGGCAGCGATGGGCTGAATCGATAATGAAACACGGAGGAATAAAGCATTAACGGGGCGTTCTGCAAGGCAAGCAGCTTGGGGGTCAAGTCAGGGGACCCAGCGTGGCCGGTGGCCAATAGTCCCTCCTGCCTGGCTGCCAGGCAGGGAGCTGACCAGGCATGCAGTTTGACCTCCATTGCACAACTCTGGTAGGCGATGTGACTTCTTGGGAAAACCTCTAGGCCTAGGCTAGAAGCCCAGAAACATGGAAATAGTATTAACTTTGTGGCCTTAGGCAGGTTATTTTTTGCCTGTCTGTCTCAATCGAGAAGATAGATCTTTGAACCAGGACACCAAAGTTCTTCCCAGCTGAGAGATTCAGTGCATTCAGCTTGAAATTGGGAATACATGGTCCAGACATAAAGTCTGCTAAACATCACAAATGAACAGGACCCAGGAAATCCACTATCGTTCTTTTCTTTATGCTGGAGAGAACAACCTTCTTCTGCCTGTTCTGAGGTTCTTGGCTTTGGGGTCATTGAGAAAAGACTTCATTAGGTCTCTGTTCCATCCAGAGGATGTTTGAAGATAATTCTCTGTAGAGAACAGGACTCCAAGCTCCAGGTTTCACATTTCACCTTAGGACACATCTTTGGGTGCGGTAAGATCCTTAAGTCTGGAGTGGAAATCTTTCCAGTCCCCAAAGACAAGAGGCTGGAAATAGGGAGGAACGAGGACCCAGCGGGAAGGAGCAAACTATGGATTCAGCCACCAGGTAGGAGTCTCTGCATTTGCTCTAAGACGTATTAGAGCAAGATGTCTCAACCTGCTCATTTGCCTTCTGGAACTTCAGCACTCAAAGCCTGGTCTATGGACCAGTGACACTGGCCATGTCTGGGAGTTTGTTAGAAGTGCAGCATCTCAGTGCCCACCCCGACACTTACTGAAGTAGGATCTGCAATTTTACCTTCAAGCTGGGGGAACTCTGTTCCAGAGAGTCCCACCCACTGGGGACAGGGTGGAGGTATGTTGCCGTGCACAGAGCTGTTGCAGAGTGATGCTACAGTTTCACTTCATTCAGCTCATTCAGGAGTCTCTGGCCTCACAGTGATGGTTTCACTTCATGGGAGGGGACACTTTTGAAATGTCTTTTCTCTGAGATGGTTTATGTATGCTTATTTTTGAGACCAGATTGAGTCAAAGGACATAGAGAGTTTCTGTCTGTTAGTTTAATGGCATTGCAGAGGACTTCCCCACTCTTTCGATTGTGAGAGTAAAAATAATACATTCAACAATCACTCAGGGCCTGCTAAGGGCCAGATCTGGGCTTGGGGAGGGGATCCGAGGCCGGGATATGATACAATCTCAGGAAGCCCATGAGGACACAAACTGTAGCTGGGCAAATCCCCACACAAGGCCTCTAACTACAGAAAGGGATGCCTTAGACACTGGATTTACCTCTCTTACTCTAATGAACAGGTGATCTTAACCATAGAGGAATTGTCTGGAGAATTTATTCAAAACATATTTGTCAGCTGGGCATGGTGGCTCACGCCTTGTAATCCTAGCACTTTGGGAGGCTGGTGGATGAATCATCTGAGGTCAGGAGTTTGAAACCAACCTGACCATCATGGTGAAACCCCATCTCTACTTAAAAATACAGAAGAATTAGCTGGGCGTGGTGGTGTGTGCCTGTAATCCCAGCTATTTGGGAGGCTGTGGCAGGAGAATTGTTTTAACCCAGGAAGCAGAAGTTGCAGTGAGCTGAGATAGCACCACTGCACTCCAGCCTGGGCAATAGAGCAAGACTCTGTCTCAAAAACAAAATGTATTTGCCTGGATCATCTCTCAGAGCATCTGATTCAGCAAAACTAAATGAGAAAGAGCTTCCATGGTGATTTTGATTCTCAACTTTGACCCACGAAGAATTACTGCTTTCTATTTATTTGTTTTGTTTTATTTTTTATTTTTTGAGACAGAGTCTTGCTCTGGCACCCAGGCTGGAGTGCAGTGGTGTGATCTCGGCTCACTGCAACCTCTGCCTCCCGGTTTCAAGCAATTCTCATGTCGCAGCCTCCCAAATAGCTGGGATTACAGGCATGTACCACCACATCTGGCTAATTTTTTTTTTTTTTTTTGTATTTTTAGTAGAGACGGGGTTTTACCATGTTGGCCAAGCTGGTTTCAAACTCCTGATCTCAAGTGATCTGCCTGCGTCAGCCTCCCAAAATGCTGGGACTACAGGCGTGAGCCTCCGCGCCCGGCCAGAGTTACTGCTTTGTAAAGTAGTCCAATTATTTCTTGTCTTTAGGAACTGAAATGGACTTGTCTGTCATGATCAAAGGATCATGTCTTTCTCTGTGGCAGAGACTGCTTGCTGTGCACCAAAGTTCTTTCTCCTCCCATTCGTGGGCGTATAGCTGGACCAGAAGTCCCAGCCTCCCTTGGGGTTGAGAGTGATCATGTGATCTTGTTCTTACTAATAGAATGTGATGCACATCTCTTTGGGCTAAGTCTTGAGAAAGTGGCTGGGTCTTCTCTGTGAGCTCTGCCCATTCCCTCCAGCTGAGACCTCAACTGCGAGGGTGATAACACATTCCCATGGGATGTCAGAGACACCAGATGGAAGAAATCTGAATCCCTGAATCACCACATGGAGTCGAGATACCTGCCAACTGTCAACATTCACCTTGGATAGGAATGAGAAAAGGAATATGCTTGGTTTTTTTTGCCCTTAAAGGCACTGCATTTGAGGGTCTTCTCATATTACAGCAGCTTACCTTACCCAAACAAATAGGGCACCAACATACCCATTCACATACTCCTAATACATTTCACCTCAAGGTTCAGAATTCAAGACTTAGCCTTATACCACCACACTAAAGCTCTTATTTGAGAGTGGAACTTTTGCTTAGTGTATCCTAATTCTCAGGATTGAATCAGGATTTTAGTTTACTTTCTTTTTTGAGGAACTGTTTGTAAGGATTGACATTTCACGGCTTTTATTCTTCCTTAGAGATCTTCCAAAGAAAAAAGGAGAAATTGTATGTTTTATTTACTTATTTATTTAGAGATGGAGTCTTGCTCTGTTGCCCAGGCTGGAGTGCAGTGGCGGGATCTCAGCTCACTGCAACCTCTGCCTCCCAGATTCAAGTGATTCTCCTGCCTCAGCCTCCTGAGTAACTGGGATTACAGGTGCACACCACCATGCCTGGCTAATTTTTGTATTTTTAGTAGAGATGGGGTTTCACCATGTTGGCCAGGCTGGTCTCGAATTCCTGATCTCGTGATCCATCTGCCTTGGCCTCCCAAAGTGCTGGCATTACAGGTGTGAACCACCGTACCTGGCCTGTATATTATTTTTAAACAGACGAATATTACTTTATCTTGCAATTAGCACATGAGCCCAATGGACACCTTAAATCTAAGATTATGGGATTGTATGATCTTATTTTTCCTTTCTCTTGAAAAATTTTGCCATTTCCTCAGCCTAGAAATTATTTCATCATCACTTATCCTAAGCTATGCTAAAAAGACTAAAATAATAATAAAAGGGAATGATAATGGAATTGCCCAGGAGGATCATGGAAAAATAAGATCATCATCACTGTAGTATCACCCTACAGTTTTCTTTCTTCTTCTTTTTGAGGCAAGGCGTCACACGGTCACCCAGGCTGGATCCTGGTGGCATGATCACAGCTTGCTGCAGCCTGGACTTCCTGGGCTCAGGTCATCCTCCTGCATCAGCCTCTTCGGTAGCTTGGACTACAGGCGCATGCCACCTTGGCCAGCTAATTTTTAAAAATTATTTGCATAGATGAGGTCTCACTATGTTGTCCAGGCTGGTCTCGAACTCCTGGGCTCAAGTAATCTCCTTGGCCTCCCAAAGTTCTAGAATTACAGGTGTGAGCCACTATGACTGACCCAGCCTACAGCTTTCTTACTGTGTTGTCGTCAACAAAATTATAAGCCATTAACAATTTCAAAAATTTCTTTCAGTGACCGTGAACCACACTGCCCATACCTTCTTCACTCCCGCCAACACCGGCTGCACCCCGGACTGTGAGGTGCTCAAGGAAGAGCATGAAGTGGCTGTGCTGGGGGCATCCCACAACGCTGCTCCACCGAGGTCCCCCACGCTCCCCCATGCAGCGACACCTCCTTGCCCGACCATGTTGTCTGGTCCCTGCTCAACACCCTCTTAGTGAACTTCTGCTGCCTGGGCTTCATCACATTCGCCTACTCCATCAAGCATCAAGTCAAGGGACAGGAAGATGGTTGGCAACCTGACCGGGGCCCAGGCCTATGCCTCCACCACCAAGTGCCTGAACGTCTGGGCTCTGGTTCTGTGCATCCTCAGGTCCGTTCTGCTCATCATCATCCGAGTGCTGATCTTCCAAGTCTAGGGATAGAACAGGAGGCAGCCTCCAGGCCAGGAGCTCTGCCCACCACCTGTCTCCCACGCACTCCAACCTCCATTCCTCAACCTGCCCCTGGAGCCGAATCCTGTATTAGCCATTTATCCTCAAACACTTTTTTCTACAAGGGCATTCAATAAAGTGCACGTGTTCCTGGATAAAAAAAAATTGGTAAAGTATTGCACTTTGAATTTGCAAGTGCAAGAAGGAAAATCAGAAATGATGAGAAGCTAGGATCCAGTAGAGATGTATTTTGAATCCGACATCTGTATTTATAAGATGCATGTGGTTCTGGTCCATGCATAGCAGTTGATGAGAATTTAGGTGTATGCAGAGACTGTTGTCCATTTTAAGTATGTACCTTCAAAACCCAGGAAAACAGGAAATAAAAATTTGGGTTTGTTATGCTTAAATTCTTTTTAGAATATCTAATAAATTGTTCTTTACTCTCCCCTCCCTGTATTCTTATTTTTGTAAGTTTTTTTTTTAAAGATTTAAAATATTTGAGTGGTCGATGAGTCCTAGATGGTAAATGATAGTGGCTATTTTCCCTCATATATTAAAGATGAAAACAGTCTGGCCAGGTGTGGTGGCTCACGCCTGTAATCCCAGCACTTTGGGAAGCTAATGTGGGTGAATCACCAGAGGTTAAGAATTCGAGACCAGCCTGGCCAGCATGTTGGTCTCTACTAAAAGTACAGAAATGAGCTGGGTGTGCTGGCATGCACCTTAGTCCCAGCTCCTTGGGAGGCTGAGGCAGGAGAATTGCTTGAACCCAGGAGGCGGAGGTTGCAGGGAGTTCCTGCTAGTTTCATGGGTCCACAAAAGATTTTAATTTATTTTAAAATCAAAAGAAAAATGTATATAATAATAATAATGAATCCATCCTAGATTATGTTCATTTTTATACCACTAATGGTCACAAAATAAAATTTAAAAAATTAATTTAATTAATGTGTATCCCAGGCTGGAATGCAGTGGTACCATCTTGGCTCACTGCAACCTCCACCTCCTGGGTTCAAGCAATTCTCCTGCTCAGCCTTCTCAGTAGCTGGGATTACAGGTGTGCACCACCACGCCTGGATAATTTTTGTATTTTTAGTAGAGACAGGGTTTCACCATGTTGGCCAGGCTGATCTCAAACTCCTGACCTCAGGTGATCCACCCGCCTTGGCCTCCCAAAGTGTTGGGATTATGGGCATGAGCCACTGCACTTACATTTTTTACATGAAAGATGAGGCCCGACAAGGCAGTAATGCCTAGTGCCCATGAAAGTTATAAAGCTGCCCTAGGTACAAGCGACTGTGCCCCTTAGACCATACGATCCTGCCTATCTGAAGTGTCAGAGGTGTCACTGCTAGATCGGCACACCATGGAGAGCATCTTGTGAGATCCATGCGGAGGGTCGAGTGCAGATTCCTAGAGTTCTAGGGATACAGTTCTAGAGATCCTGCATCAGGGCCAGGCCCTCTCTGGCAGAGAGGCCTCTCCATTGGAAAAGCAGCTCCTGGCATGACGCTAAACCACAGTAGATATAGAGTACTTCACCACGGGATGCAAGTGACAACATGGCAGGGCTGCCTGTCATTGTGAGCTGTGTATTGTCAGCGCTTCCAAATCAAAATGCTAGTTACAATGCTTCAAGTTATATGATGGAAATGGTTTACTTCGGTTTGGGTCCAAGCAGGTTCAGGAGGCACAAATAAATTATATGAACAGATAGCAGGGCAGAACCCATGTAACTGCCTTTTCCAAACGGACACCTCTTTCTTCTTTTTTTTCTAATGAAGATGGGATCTCACTATGGTTTTGTTTGTTTGTTTTGTTTTTCCGAGACAGAGTCTCGCTCTGTTGCCCAGGCTGGAGTGCAGTGGCACGATCTCGGCTTACTGCAACCTCCACCTCCTGAGTTCAAGCAATTCCCATGCCTCAGCCTCCCAAGTAGCTCTAGGCACGTAGCACCATGCCCGGCTAGTTTTCGTATTTTTAGTAGAGATGGGGTTTCACCGTGTTGGCCAGGCTTGTCGTGAACTCCTGACCATGTGATTCTTCTGCCTCAGCCTCCCAAAGTGCTAGGATTACAGGAGTGAGCCACCACACCCAGCTGGGGTCTCACTATGGTGCCCAGGCTGGTCTCAAACTCCTGGGCTCAAGAGATGCTCCCACCTCAGCCTCCCGAGTAGCTAGGACCACAGGTATGTGCCACCAATTCCAGCTAATTATTATTATTATTATTATTATTTTTTGTAGAGATGAGGTATTGTTATGTTGCCCAGGCTGGTCTCGAACTTCCAGCTCAAGCAATCCTCCTGCCTTGGCTTCCCAAAGTGTTGGGATTATGGGCGTGAGCCACTGCACCTGGCCAGACTGATAGCTCTGACTCAGCTCCCAAGTGTGGCCTCAGAGGGTTCTTTAAGATCTGAAGGAAAGAACTTGGCTGGTTCACGGGTAGGTTGGAGCCGTATATAGCACTGACAAAATGTGGACTGTTAGCACCCGCCTTAGGGGGGCCCTAAAAGACAGTGGTGAGGAGAAATCCTCCTCGAGGGGCAGAGCTGTGGTAGCCATCCTCCATGGCCCCCACTGCACAGAGAGCAAAGCAGCTCCCTGTGTGAGAACACACGACTCCTGGGAGGGGCTTAAGGCTGGGCCTGCTTCCTGGGGAAGTCAGAACTAAGACCTCAGGCTTACTTTCTTCCAGACACTCATTAAACCCCTACCCAATCTTATCAGGAGGGTATTTTTGTAATCCTCATTTGATACATAAGGCAACTGAGATGCAGAAGCGTTTGATAAAAGTTGTTCAAAGTCTCACAGTTAATAAGTGGCCCTGTGGCTGGCGCGGTGCCTCACGCCTGTAATCCCAGCACTTTGGGAGGCTGAGGCAGGTGGATCACCTAAGGTCAGGAGTTCGAGACCAGCCTGACCAACATGACAAAACCCTGTCTTTACTAAAAATACAAAAATTAGTAGCGGTGGGTGCCTGTAATCCCAGCTATTAGGGAGGCTGAGGCAGAATAATTGCTTGAACCTGGGAGGCGGAGGTTGCAGTGAGCTGAGATCGTGCCACTGCACGCCGGCCTGGGAGACAGAGCAAGACTCTGTCTCAAAAAAAAAAAAAGGGTCACTCTGAGGTTCAAACTCATGCAGTCCAGCTTTTGACCAATTTTCACGGTGGAGTAGAATGACTAGGACCACGCTGGAAGCTGAGACACCTCTGGGTTCTAATCCCAGTGATGACACCAGTATCTTGTAGGGGTCTTGGGACAAATTTCATCTGTACTCTAGGGCTGTTTCCTCTTAAAAAATGGTTGAAATCTATTATCGTGAATGCTTCTAAGTTACTTGATTCTTCTGGGCATTCCAGGGGTTCAGGGTGGGCGAGGCACAGGGCGACAGACACATGAATAGGCCACAGGTCCCCCAGGAACACTGTAGCCCTCTCCCCGGGCGGCAGCCATAAAGGCTGCATTCTTCACCTACCTGAGCAATTATGGGTTTGGAGGTTTTTAAATAATGATTCCGGCATGTGCTTTGTATAAATAAAGGTTGAGGCCGGGGGAGATGAGGAGAATGTGGGCCTGGCTCGTTTGTGCAGCTAAAAATAGAAATGTGAAAGTCCTATAATGATGAGGCTGAAACTTAAAACAAATTTCTTGGAAAAGTTCCTCCCCACCGCACATTGCCCAGGTATTTCCCCCTTTCGCCCGTGCAGAAGGAGCAGGGGAAATTGGGGTGAGGGGTGGGTGTCACAACACACACTTCCTTCCTGGCGCTGAGAAGGAGGGGCCGAGGAGACCAAACCGGGAACAGAGCGTCTGTTCAGGAGCCTGATGCAGGCTGACACGGGCCTTTGAGCTCCCTGAGTGGCATTTACAGCCACAGATATGGAAAAGAAAATAAATCCCCCAGACCCGGCATCTTGCTTTAATTAATACCATAATCAAGTTTCTGGCCTTGTGGAATGGAAGGATTTCAACACTCAAGGCCTCTCTGGCAGCCAAGCACGAAGTGGGCCCCCTGGCCAAGCAGCCCCCAGGGCAATGGACTGGCCAGGCAGGGCCAGGAGATCAGGGAGGGTGTGCTCAGGGCTCCTGGACAGGACAGCAAGAGATGGGCTCCAGGTGTGAGGCAGGGGCTCAGGAGGGAAGAGGGAGGGAAGAGGGAAGCCTCTATGGAAGGTCCTAACCCCTGGGGTTTATTGTGCATTTTTCAATCGGGAAAGTTGTACTCCTCATTTTCCAGATTAGGAAACAGACCCAGAGAAATGGTGTGATTTGCTGAGTCACACAGCTAGAATGTGGTGGAGCAGGGATCTGAACCCAGGCTCCGTGAGTCCAGAGAGGAAGAGGATGGAAAACCAGCTCACTGAAGGATGGAGGACTGGTGCCTTCCATTTCTCCCCGTGGCCTGGGCGGGAGGTAGGGATGGTGTCCCTCTCAATCAGGATCACCCACTAACTGTTTTGGCCGATAGAAGTCTTTCAAGAAGGGGCTGGGCATGGTGGCTCATGCCTGTAATCCCAGCACTTTGGGAGACCGAGGCAGGTGGATCACTTGAGGTCAGGAGTTCAAGACCAGCCTGGCCAACATGGTGAAACCGTGTATCTACTAAAAATACAAAAATTAGCTGGGTATGGTGGCGCGCACCTGTAATCCCAGCTACTTGTGTGTCTGAGGCAGAAGAATCGCTTGCACCTGGGAGGTGGAGATTGCAGTGAAATTTCACCACTGCACTCGAGCCTGAGCAACATAGCAAGGCTCAGAGGAGGAGAAGGAGAAGGAAAAGGAGGGGAAGGGAAAGGGGAAGCGGAAGGGAAGGGAAAGGGGAAGGAGATGGAGAAGGAGTCTTCCAGGGATTGAGAGACGATGACCATATTTTAAAAGTGGCCTTAAAAGGAGCAAAGTGGTAGGCGCTGAGGAAGGTGGAGGAATGAGTGTGCGGCGTCCAGGGGCTGGGTCTCTCGCAGGTTCCCAGCCCTCCTCAGGGCTAGGTGGAATGGATACCCAGGAGTGCCTCCAATACACAGTCTCCACAGCGCCATGCATCAGGAGCACAAAGAAGGAACCACGGATGCTCCTCGCTGGTTGGGCCTCTGGTCCCCTGGGTGCTGAGCCTGGCTTGGGGCCAGGGCCTGATTTCTGCCATTCCCTCCTGCAGGAAGCCCTTTTTGGACAGCCTCCCTGGCCTATGTGCCTTGCTCTGTTTGAAGGCTTCACCTAGTAGATAAACACAGGAAGTCATCAAAGACCTCTGTGTCGCCTCTCTCCTCCCACACTTAAAGCTCCAACTAAGCTGGTGCGCACATGGGCTCCTGAGGGCCTGGGTTTGCATGCTCATGCTGTTCTACACCCACTGCCCAGAGGTGGCTTCCCTATCACAGACGCTGAAGTCCTCTCCACCCCTCACTGGCTGGCCCAAAAGCTACCTCCTCCGGGAGGCCTCCTATGAGCAGCTCAGCCAGAAGTAATTCTCCTACCTTTGAACACCTACGACATTCTACTTTTGAGTGCCCATCTCCCCCTTTCTCATGACTAGGGTACTTTTTAGCTTGTACGGAGTCATTCATTCAAAACATTCATGGGTGCTTGCTTCATTTCTGGCATATTATTTTGTCTGTAACCTATCTCTAAGTTCCTCGAAAGCAGAAGCTGGTTGTAGTTACGATAATAATATTTCCCTTTGCTGAGTGCTTACTCTGTGACCAGCATGTAAGCATTTTATGTGGATCTTTTAATCTTCACAAAACCCTATGAGGTTAGTTATCATCCTCCATATTTTACAGATGAAGAAACCGAGGCAAAAGAGGTTAAGCAAATTGTCCAAAGTCACCAGCTAGTAAGTGGTAAAGCCGGAAGTCAGCCTAGTCAGTCTCGAACCTGGGAAGTGGAGGTTGCAGTGATTCAAGATTCTGCCACTGCACTCCAGCCTGGGCAACAGAACAAGAATCCATCTCAAAATAATAATAATAATAATAATAAAGAAGTCATGCAAAGTCATGTTGGAAGGAGCATGAGTATGGGGATGGGAGGAATCTGCTTACTTTTGCACTCTATCATACTATTTTTCCTGAAGTCAAAAGACACCTGTGGTAAGCAGAATCATGGCACCCCAAAGATGTCACATTCTAGTCCTATAACCTGTGAACACATTACCTTACACAGCAAAAGCGACTTTGCAGATGTAAGTGAGTCAAGGATCTTTTGATGGGGAGATTCTCCTGGACTATCTGGGTGTATTCAGTGTAATCACAGGGGTCATTAAAAAGAAAGAGGCAGACAAGAGAGTCCCAATCACACGAGGAGAAGTGGTGATGGAAGCAGACGTCAAAGCGATGCCACTGTTGGCTTTGAAGAGGGAAAACAGCCACGAGCCAAGGAATGCAGGCCGCCTCTGGAAGCTGGAAGAGGCAAGGAACGAGTTCTTCCCTGGAGCGTCCAGAAGGAGCGCAGCTCTGCTGACACCTTGATTTTAGTCCAGTGACACTTCTGACCTCCAGAACAGTAAGGCAATAAATTGGTGGTGTTTACGCCACGATGTTTGACGTGATTTGCTAGGGCATCGATAGGATGTGAATACAGCATGTTCAGCCACATGGCCTTTTTCTCAAGACCAGTCATAACCTGCTTTGTGATTACTGAAAAGCAGGCAATCCCATCGCTTTTATTAGAAAGAACAAAGATAAGGGCTTTTAAATACCCACTCCCGAAAGTCCTCAAACCCTAGAATATCAGCGCTCACTGGGAAGGCCCACTGGGAATACTTTCTTCTTAAAATCAATTTGAGAGGAAATTGGAAGAAGTATTTTCACAACACTGTAGACAAAACCATGGTCAGAAAGAGTGGAGTTGAATAAACGTCGTAAGAAAGATATCATGATACGTTCACGAGTCGCTTTCCTTAAAGATCGTGCTCTTTTAGGGCGATTTAACTTTTAAATATTTATTTAATCATTTTAAGAGCAATTTTAATTTTTTTCAAAAGAATATAATGGAGTGTAAAAGGTTCAGACCATTACCAAATTTCCATTGGTCCCCTGCTGCCAGCACATCTTGATTGCCATCAAAATCCCTAAGAGGAAATAAGAAGCTTCTCTCTCAATAATGCTGAATCAATAGTGACAGCCGCGTCACACTCAATAACAGAGAACAAAGTAGGATGGTCCGTAATCCTGGAGCAGAGCGCATGGAGGGGCCCCTGTCACCCATGAGGAGGCGCTGGTAAAGCCAACAGTGCGACATTGAGGGGGTCTCTCTTCAGTGGGAATGAATACCAGCCTGTCCTTCTTGGTCTGACTTCTTACTGATGCATCCCAATTTCTCTGGTAAAGACTTCAGCCAGCGGTGGCTCATGCCTGTGATCCCAGCACTTTGGGAGGCTGACGGGGGCGGATCACTTGAGGCCGGGAGTTCGAGACCAGCCTGACCAACCTGGCAAAACCCTGTCTCTATTAAAAATACAAAAAATAGCCAGGCATGGTGGGGTGGGGGCTGCCTGTAATCCCAGCTACTTGGGAGGCTGAGGCAGGAGAATCCCCTGAACCCAGAAGGCGAAGGATGCAGTGAGCTGAGATCACACCACTGTACTCCAGCCTGGGCGACAAAGCAAGACTTTGCTAAAAAAAAAAAAAAAAAAAGACTTCAGCCAGCAGATCAGAAGGCAGAAAATGCATTTGCTTTAGCAGTGAGTCAACAGGATTCCAGAGACTTGTAGCCATATCAGGCTCTCCAAGCTGGAAGCAATTTCAAAGAGCAAAGGCGTAACCTCTCATTTACTGACTAGGAAACTGAAGCACAGAAAGAAGTAATTTGTCTAAGGTCACCCAGCAAGGTGGTGACAACATAGCAACTGGAACTCATATTTCTTCACTCTCAAGACAGACTCTGGGCTGCCCCTTAAGGAAAAAAGTAGAGAAGGGAGGGGAGAAAAAGGTAGACATGAAGGAGAAAGAAAAGGATAAGGGAGAAAAAGGAAGGGGCAGAGAGAAAAAGTTAACAATCAGAGTAAAGGAAGCAAGCGTTCTCTAACTCCTGACTTCAGTGATCTGCCTGCCTCAACCTCCCAAAGTGCTGGGACTACAGGCGTGAGCCACCGCACTGGGACTCAACAAGCGTTCTCTAGAGCGTTGGATCCCAAACGCCAGCTGAGGACCAGCAACACCAGCGTCATCTGGTAAGATACAAGAAAAGAAAGTATTTCCTAAAATAGAATGCAGAGGAAAAAAGAGAAAAATACCGGAAAGTCATTTTATAATGAAATACAATGATGGGGTACTAATACCTAGCTCATGTTTATTATAAGGACTGAGCAAGAGTAAGGATGTAAATATTTAAATCCTGATGGAAGGCACCTGGCTGTGTGACCTCAGGCACGTTACTTCTCTGGGCCTCTGCTTCCTCTGCTGTCAAATGAGAGAGTTGAATCAGATGAGGAACAACATTCTTTGAGCAGCTGGTGTTGGGCAAGAACTGAAATTGCTGGGACCAAGGAGAAAAAAAACCGTGTTTCCGTTCAAGAAACTTGGCCGGGTGCAGTGGCTCACGCCTATAATTCCAGCACTTTCGGAGGCCGAGGCAGGCGGATCACCTGAGATCAGGAGTTCGAGACCAGCCTGGCCAACCTGGTGAAATCCGTCTCTACTAAAAATACAAAAATAAGCTGGGCGTGGTGGTGCATGCCTGTAATCCCATCTACTTGGGAGGCTGAGGCAGGAGAATCTCTTGAATCCAGGAGGTGGAGGGTGCAATGAGCCAAGATTGTGCCGAGGCACTCCAGCCTGTGCAGCAGTGAGACTCCGTCTCAAAAACAAAAACAAAAACAAAAAACTCCCTCTATCCGTCTTCCCCGTCTACCTTTGCCTCCATCTACTCAAGCTAATTGCAGTGGAAGATTGATTCAGACAACTGGAGCAACAAACCACTTTTGCCTCTCGATGCTGTTGAGTGTGACACAGCTGGGCCATACCGGTCCTGCCCTGCCCGCTGTGCCCTGCCTGCTGGGACAGGCCAAGGCCCCTGAGTCACAGGACGGCAGCTTCTGGCCAGCTGCTCAGCAGCTTTGGGCCATAGGACCCTACTGGGGAGGCAAATTCGAAAATTCCATTTCTGGCTCATCAGCGACTCATTTTCAGAAGTTACTCTCTGGGGAGCTTGTTAAAAGGCCCTTGGCATCCCCAGGAGGGGGGCTCAATTGGCCTTTATGAATGAACTGCTCCAGAGAAATCAATAAACATGTCACTCAGGTCAAGTAAACAAACGCATTTTCTCTCGGGGCCCAGGGCAGGGCAGCAAGCCTCCCCGTGGGCAGGGGGCTTCCGAGAAGCCACTTTGTCTGGGCCCAGCCCTGGCTGCAGGCCAGCACCCCCGGTAGGGAGGACCCACCTCCACCTCCTTGTTCCCAGTCCTCTTCTTGAGAGGCCAGTTCCCAAAATAGAAGCAGCTTCTCTGACAGTTTGTCATAGGGAAAGATCCTACAGAAAATCCTTTGCATGCCACCTTTTCTCTTCCTCATTCATTGATTCAGGGGACATTGGTTAAACACCTACTACATGCCAGTCACATATGTCCCAGGGGCAGACTGTGATGTGTTAAGACCTGGCTTTTGTCCTCAAGGGACTCACACCATGCAGTGGTTCCTCCTGCCCCAGGATCACTGGGGAAGCTTTGAAAACACACAAACCCCCAAACCATCCACACACCTGTAACATTGGACGTCCACTCCTAACCATTCACCTCTCTCTCTCTCTCTCTTTTTTTTTTTTGAGATGGAGTTTCGCTCCTGTCGCCCAGGCTGGAGTGCGGTGGCGTGATCTCGGCTCACTACAACCTCCGCCTCCCAGGCTCACGCAATTCTCCTGCCTCAGCCTCCTGAGTAGCTGGGATTACAGGCATGCGCCACCATTCCTGGCTAATTTCCTATTTTTAGTAGAGATGGGGTTTGTTCACGGTCAGGCTGGTCTTGAACTCCTGACCTCAGGCGATCTGTCCACCTTGGCTTCCCAAAGTGCTGGGATGACAGGTGTGAGCCACTGCGCCTGGCCTCAAAACTTGATCTTTTTAATGTAAAAGGCAGACTTAAAAAAGTCTCACAAACTTTACTTCTTACAGACACAACATACTCAAAATGTTGTGTTTACAGGTTGATGGAGTTATGGTGACACTGGAAATTCTTCCTATGTTGGCATCTGACAGAGGATTTGAAACCAGATGCTGAACTCAGGTTGGGAAAGTGAAGCTGTGGGTTCTCTGGAGAGAGATGGTCTCTGTGTAGCAGAAGATGGAGATCCCCCAGAGGAAGCGAGTCCAGCTGCTGGGCGCTGGCTTCCTCACAAACACCAGAGAGGGATCTTTCTTTCACATGTCATCTGAAGACTTCTCATCATTAGCCTCTCTCCGAACACCCAGAATGTGACATGGTGGGTCTGCAGAGAAGGAAACGACGTTTCCAGATCCTCAAGGCCTTCTACACACTCGTTTAGTGCATTAAAGGAAAATTCTTCACAGTTTGAATGGGTTAAAAGTCCTTCTGCAGTATAAATGCAGTTTTAAAGCTAGGTAATGTGTTCATTTTTCTTCTCAAGGCATCTTAAAATTAAATTTAAAAAATCAATTATAGATAACCAGACTTATTACAATAAAAAGATGATCAGGAATTTATTACGTTACAGAGTGGGAGTCAGAGATAAAATCTCGATAGTCTTTGGTTCCTGATTCCAAGTGTTCTGAGGCCCAGTCATATTTCTGCTGAGTTTCATAAGACACCCATATATATTAATGTTTAAAGTTGCCCTTTTTTGGAAGAGAAAGTTTAAATTGGATTGCTGTGGCTACTTGCAACTAAAAAGAGCCCTAACTAGTGCAGATCTGAAACACTTTCTAAGAGTTAGTTGGGCTGCTTTTGGCTGCAAGTAAGTGAATTAAAATTTAATTCATGTAAGAGGTTTCCCATTCCTTCTCTTATTTAACAGGAAGTCTGCAGGTTGATTATACAAGGCACAATTATATCCTCAGAGAACCAGGGGCTTTCCAAGTACTGGCTTTTGTTCTCAGGCTGGTTCTCTTGTGGTCACAAGATGGCTGCCAAGGCAACAGTCCTCACACATCCTCTGTGAGCAGGAAGGACGTCTTCTCCTCACTTCACACATCCTCTTTGAGCAGGATGGATGTCTCTTCCCCACCTACCTTTTTTTTTAAACCAGAGAGAAAAACTTTTCCCAGAAGTCACTTCGGCCAACTTCCTCTCAGGTCCCATTGGCCAGAATTGGGTCACATGACCATCCCTAGCTGCAAGAGAGGCTGGGAAAGTGACTAGCTGCCATTTTCAGCCTCTGCAGTAGAGGCAGGTTGGCTGCACATGGGCAACCAATGGTGCCTGCCACACTGTTACTTCTCAATCACGACTGCAGGGTAAGAGGAAGATAGATGCTGCCCAAATGACAGTCTTCATGAATAACACATTTATCCAAGAAAAATATTCCACCTGACATGGTTGCCTAGGCATGCCTGGTGGTGCTGTCCTGGGGACTACACATGGGCTACCTCTACTGTGTCGTGAGATACTGTTTTCAAACTGTTAGCTGAGAGGTTTTGGTTTCTGATGTTTTCTTTTTCTTTTTTTTCTTTTTTTATTTTGAGATGGAGTCCTGCTCTGTCACCCAGGCTGGAGTGCAATGGTGAGGTCTTGGCTCACTACAACCTCCGCCTCCCGGGTTCAAGTGATCCTCCTGCCTCAGCCTCCCGAGTAACTGGGACTACAGTTATGTGCCACCAATGCCCAGCTAACTTTTTGTGTTTTTAGTAGAGACGGGGTTTCACCACATTGGCCAGGATGGGGTTTCTGGTGTTTTCGTCCTCTCCTTGACCCTTCCCTTCAGTTGGCTGGGCTTTTCTGGTCATTGACTCAGGAAAGGGGAAATGCAAAGAGAAAAGGAACAAATTCTTGGCTTTGAGTTTCAAAAACTTAGACTAGAAATGACTCCTAGTGATGAGGGAAAAGGAGAGAAACAGAGGGAGAGTGGCTGGTGAGGAAGAGGTCAAGGAGCTGGCTCTGGAGAGACTGTGCGGGTGTGAGAGGAGTCAGGTCCACCTCACGGCAGCCTCCACTCCCGAGGGGACTGTCTGCAGTAGACCCCAGAACGCCGAGTGGAGTGGAGCTCATGCCTGCTGATGGTCCAGTCTCTGTGAGCACACACGTGGCTCTTCCCATGCATGGCAGCAGAAGCACTGCCCACTGACCAGCCACCTGGCATGCTACTTTCTGTGTCCTTGGGGACAGTTCCTTCCTCCCCCCTCCCTCCTTACCACCCTCCCTCCCCCTCCCTCCCTCCCTCCCTCTCTTCCTTCCTTCCCTCCCTCCTTCCCCCTTTCTCCCCTTCCCCTCTTCCTCCCTTCCTTCTCTCTCCCTCCCTCCCTCCCTCCCTTCCTTTCTTCCTTCTCTCTTTCTTCTTTCTTTTCATCTGGCTCTGTCACCCAGGCTAGAGTGCAGTGGTGCAATCTCTGCTCCCTGCAACCTCCACCCTCCGGGCCCAAGCAATCCTTCCACTTCAGCCTCCCGAATAGCTAGGACTATAGGCATGTGTCACCATGCCTGGCTAATTTTTTAATTTTTTTGGAGAGATCGGGTTTCACCATGTTGCCTAGACTGGTCTTGAACTCCTGGGCTCAAGTGATCTGCCTACCTCCGCCTCACAAAGTGCTGGGATTACAGGGGTGAGACACTGTGCCTGGCGGTACCTTTCTACATCCCTGGACACTCAAATCCCCAGGCATGGGGTAGAGCTAGGGCTTAATGGAGGCAAGGCAAGAGCAAGGTGAAAGGCAAACCCCAGCCACTATCCCTGTCCCCAGACTTGGTTGGAACTGAACAGAGCCAGCTTCTGATGAGCCGCTAAGCTGGGAACATGGAAACGCCTTCGGATCTGTGATGGAGCGGGAGGAGTGCTGGTGGCACCCATTGGCATGGCTCCAGCAAGGGGGTCATACCACTGCAGTTGGCTGAAGTGACTTCTGGCGGGGTTCAGTTTAGCATAGACCCAGAGAAGGGTGAAGCAAAGACAAGCCCCAGCACCTGAGCCTGCTTCACACCTTTGTCAGTCCATGCCCCAGTCCTCGACCTGCAGCTGGACCCTACCCCAGGATGCCTGGTGTCACCCTCCCACACGGTGGGTGCCCTGGCACACTCCTCTCTGAGGACACTGCTCCGCTGGGCTGATCCTCGCCTGTCTGTAGGGTGGGCTTTTGTTAGAAGCTCAGGGCCCCTCTTCTTCTTCTGTAGCATAGGAGACGCGTTCTAGTTTGCTGATAGGAAAAGCAAGGCTCACTGTGGTTACTCGCTGAGTTCCTGTGGTGTCTCAGCTCTGCACTAACGTCATTCACGTGTTACTTTGTTTAACTCTTTCAGGAATCCAACGAGCCAGTACTCTTCCTGACTCTGTTTTACATTTATTTATTTAGAGCTGGAGTTTTGCTTTTGTTACCTAGGCTGGAGTGCAATAGTGCGATCTTGGCTCACTGCAACGTCTCCTTCCCGGGTTCAAGCGATTCTCCTGCCTCAGCCTCTGGAGTAGCTGGGATTACCAGCATGCGCCACCACGCCTAGCTAATTTTGTATTTTTATTAGAGATGGGGTTTTTCCATGTTGGCCAGGCTGGTCTCAAACTCCCGACCTCAGGTGATCCGCCTGCCTCGGCCTCCCAGAGTGCTGAGATTACAGGGGTGAGCCACTGCGCCCAGTCCCTGACTCCATTTTATACATGGAACAATAAAGACTCAGAGAGGTTCACGAACTCTCCCAGGCCACACAGCTGAGTAACAGGGCTGGATTCAAACCCAGGCCCTCCGACTCCTGCCTGTTTTGCCATTCTTCCAGTTAAATGACTTGTCCAAGGCCACACTGTCACTGAGGAGTGAGCTGAGACCTAATTCCATGAATCTGAGCCACCCCTAGCATTCCATATGGCCTTTGCTATCACTTGCAAAGATGCCAGATGGAAGTTGAGCATGGTGCAGAGACCGAGGAGGCTGGCTGGCTGCGTGGAGGGCTCCCTCTGCCCTCTCCCTCAGACTGCAACCTAGGTGGCCAGAGGCCGCACGTGGCCCTCTCCCCGCGTCCCCATTCCTGCGCAGCTGACCCGGGGGAAGGGCTCCCGCCACAAACACCCAACTGTTTACTTGCCCCTGTAGAGGGTGAAAGGCGTCAGGGGCTGGAGGGGAGACTGCTGTACCAGCCATCACCTGGAATACATTACGGCAGCTGTGACTAATTAAACTTTGATTTCCTCAAGTTTCGATCTTCTTGGAAATTCTTTCTGAGCCCGATGGTATTCAAGGCTGTGGCAGAAAGTAAATACCAGGCCAGCCGTGCCATGAGCCTCCGGGCGGCCCGTTCCCCACCGTGCTCTCCAGCTTTCGCTCTGTCTCCCTCTGTGCTGCTCCCCGAGGTCTCAGAAGAGAATCCCCTTAGAGGATCTCCAAACCGCAGTCCCCAGAAGCCGATCTGGTGTTTCCACCTGGGTGAAAAAAATGTTCCTTCTGTCCTCCTGGGGGATAGTAGGGATGTGGTGGCAGCGGGGGGGCGGGGGGGTCATATCCTTCACCCATCAAGGGATGCCTGCAGGCAGGAACACAGCTGTCTAGGTGGCCTGTGTCCTGGGGTTCCCATCTATAGTTTGCCCTGGGGTCATCTCAGGCTGTCCAGTGTCCTAAGTCAGCCAGCCAAGCAGTGAAACCCAGAGAGAAGACAGCTGGAACCAGAGGGCAGTAGCATGGCTCACAAAAGGCCCAGCCAAGGGGCCAGATGGTGCATGGGAACCTGGGGTCTGTGAGGTCCCCACGCTGCCTCCTGTCTGTTCACGAGGGTGGGCTGAAGCTGATGGCCAACATTCACTGAGCATCTACTGTGTGCCACGTCCTGTGCTGAGTCATTTATGTGCTTTCTCTCTAGTCTTCACAGCGGTTCTGCAGGAGAGACAATAGGACTTTACAAAAGAGGTCCTTGAGGTCAGAGGAGGAGTTAAGTCACTGGCCGAAAGCCACACGGTGAAGCTGAGAGTCAGACTCGGGTCTGTTGGAAGCCAGCGCCTACATTCTTACTGCCACCTCACCAGGGCTTTACATTTGGAACGTGCTTTGCCTCCTCTACCCAAGGTGGAGGTTTGGGTGGAATGGAAGGAATGGCATACCGTTTCTTTGGACACCTTGATTTTGTGCCCTTCTTTCTTCTTTATCAAAGTTAAAGAGATTTCAGTTTTTCTTTCTCAATTTAAAGGCATCAACAAATACTTGTTTAGTACAGAAAAATTGGAACACACAGTAAGTGAAAAATGAAAACAAACATCCGTAATCCCACCATCCAGAAACCACATCTGTTCTCATTCTGGTTCATGTTCTTCC
This sequence comes from Cheracebus regulus, assembly GCA_963574635.1. NCBI lineage: Eukaryota > Metazoa > Chordata > Mammalia > Primates > Pitheciidae > Cheracebus > Cheracebus regulus. The sequence continues at coordinate 124,158 of CAUYQU010046302.1, read as the reverse complement.
AGATTGTGTATGTGTATGTGTATGTGTATGTGTATGTGTATGTGTATGTGTATGTGTATGTATGTGTGTATATGTATGTGTGTGTTTATGTGTGTGTATATCTTTCTGTCCATTTAAAAACATTCATGCAGCGTGTGCCATGGAGAGACTGCGATGCTACGGGAGGAACCGTAGGTGTGCAGTGCAGTCTGTGGACTTTCATTTAACACTGACACCACCTTGGCTGGGTCCAAGCCTGCTGCTTATTAAATGTGATCTTGGGCCGGGCGCGGTGGCTCATGCCTGTAATCCCAGCACTTTGGGAGGCCAAGGTGGGCAGATCACTTGAGGTCAGGAGTTTGAGACCAGCCTGACCAATATGGTGCAACTCCATCTTTACAAAATACAAAACAAAAATAGCCAGGTGTGGTGGTGCATGTCTGTAATCCTAGCTACTTGGGAGGCTGAAGCGGGAGGATTACTTGAATCTGGGAGGCGGAGGTTGCAGTGAGCCGAGATCACGCCACTCCACTCTAGCCTGGGTGACAGAGTAAGACTATCTCAAAAAAACCCCCCAAAAAACCCCAAAAAACCAAACGTGACCTTGGTCAATGTCTTAATCCCATGTGCCTCAGTTTCTCCATCTGCCAAATGGAGATAATAGCAGTGTCTACCTCATAGGGTTGTCAAGAAGATGCAAAGAAAGAATGCTTGGAAAAATTTAGCACAATGCCTGACATGGGAAGCACTCAGCAAATGCCAGCTGTTAATATTTGCCCAGATGCAATGCAAAAAGAGACGGGTCTCCGATTGCATGGAGCCCTTAGCCTAGCAGAGAGAAAAAGCCATTAATCACATAATCACACAAGCAAGCGTAGGGTCGTCTCCCCAGTGCCACAGTGGTGAGTGAGGGAAATGGAGCTATAAGAGTCTGTACTGGGGAGGGAGATCATGCTAGGCAGAAAAAATCCTGGAAGGCTTCCATGTGGAGGTGACACTCGAGTCAAGATCTGAAGGTTGTGGAGGAGTGTGCTAGGCCAGGTGGAGAGGGAAGAGCATTCCAGGCAGAGGGAACAGCATGTGTGAAGGTCTGTGGCTGGGCACCTTGGACAGCACAGGGATCTGAAGGAAGGCCCATGTGACTGGAGGAGTAGAGAGGGTGGGGAAGCAGGATTAGAAATAAGAATGAGAGGTTGGCAGGGGCTGGACCCTGAGGGTCTTATAGGTGCCTCTTGAGAAACTCTGCAGTTATCCTAAAAACAGTGGAGAGCCACTGAGGGATGACAGCAGGGGAGTGTAACATGATCCTCTTGGATTTTAAAAAGATCTCTTTGGTTGCCTCTAATAGGGAAGAAATTGGCACGGGAGGTCCGAGCAGAGGCGATGACGTTCCGTCCTTGAACCCTCCCTGGGCTTTGCACTTTAGAGGGCCCTGCTCTGGCTCTCCTCGGCTCGTGCCTCTCTCAATGGAGAGAAGAGTCTATGGGCCAAGGGCATTCGCCTCTTGGGGCCCCTATCCGCAGCCCCTCTTCCCCCAGGAGCCTCTTCCTCATTCCAGTCCCCCTGGGGGAGGACCTGCTGCTGGGGTGTGCACCCCTGGGCCTGCGGGTGGTGAGGTAGTCATTTGCAAGAATGCGGCTGGAGTTGGTGCAGGCTGTGGCGTCCGCTCCCTACCCTTGAGAGTGATGGAGCAGGAATAGCGAGAGGAAGAGAGGGCCCACGCATGTCGGGGGCGGGCTGTGTGGGGAAGCCCACAGTTGCTGCTATTCAGGAGAAAGGTGCGCAACTGGAGGAGGGGAAATCTCTGGAGTCAGCAAAGGACGAAAGAGGGAGATGGTGCTGAGGTTGGGCTCCTGCCTGCCGACCGGGGGCGCTGAGGGACCCCGTGGAGAGGACTGGCTAGGGTGAAGAGTAGCTTCTGGGTTGGTTTTGCCCTTGTTGAGACCGAGGATCTTTTGGGACATTAAAATGCTGTCAGATAGACAATTCTGTCTCAGTCTACACACACACATACACACACGCACAGGACTTACACAAAACCAAAAGTCATTGCATTTTCCGCTGGGTTTTCCTAGGATAATGTGTTGGAGGGCTCTGAACCCCGGAAGCTTCACACCTAGAGCTCTGCTGATCTACCCGTGGTCACTGACGTCCCAGCATGAATCAGTGACTCAGTCCTTCCGGGTTGGTTCCCTGCCTGAAAGCAGATTCTATTGGGTAAGCTGGGAACGTGGCATCCAGCACGCCCTATCACTGAGAAGCCCCTCATGCAGGGAGGGGGACCACCCTGGCTCATCTTGACCTCCCGTTCCCTATGAGCAGAGAGCAGCTGGCTGTTCAAGGCACCCGCTCCCAGGCCTAGTGGCCAAGTCCCACCTGCACCCCTGGCCCGGCTCCGGTCCCTGCCTTTCTGCCTCACGGCACGTGGGCCTGACTCTGTTAGCAGCTCCCTCCCGCTTGCAGGTCTGCTTTAGGCTGTGCCAGGATCTGCCTACAGCAGCTCACAGCCACATGTGGCTCTGACCTGAGGCCCGTGGCCTCTTGCTCCCCACAGGCCTGGAGAGAAGTTGCTGCGTCCCAGCACTTCGGCGTTCCTGGCCCTGCCCGTACACATGGGTTCTCAAGCAAGGCCATCGGGCAGGGCTGGCCCCAGCTGGCACCATGGCCCAGCAGTGGAGCTGCCAGCTCCCTCTCCCACTCCCTGATCAAACAACCACATGTGGGCAGCTGCTGAGCTGCTCCAGCTTCCAAGGAGCAGGGAGCGGGGGTGGGGGTTAGAGGCAGTGCAGCTGGCCGACGTTATCCTAGAGGCCTCGTGTGGCTGCCTGCCCTCGGGGAGTGGGGCTGCCCGTTCATCTTGGCGTCCTCCGTCCCTTCCCTGAGGGGTTTCGAGCTGGAACTAGTAGAGGGAACCATAGAGCCAGGAGGAAGGAGGAGCCCCCGCCCCCATCACCAGGTCTGAGGGGCCCGAATTCTGGGGTAGCCTCCGAAGTCTCCCTGATCAGAGAGTCTCAGGCTGTCCAGGCATGAAAGGACCGTAGAATTGGGAAATATGAGGCTCAGCAAGGTGGTGACTTGCTTGCCGTCACCCAGCAGTGGAGGCGGTCTTCAATCTGCGCCTTTCACCCCTGACTCCCTTTCTAGGACTCTCCTCCTATTTCCCTTTCAGGCCCGTAATTTACTCATTTAATCAACAACTATCAGTCGAGGGCCTCCTGAGTGCCCACGAAAGTGCTGGGGGCTAGGACACAGACAAAACCTCTGTGGGGTGGGAGGGAGGGCTGCTTTCCAGTGGCGGAGGAAGGCTTCTCAGCAGAGGCGACATTTGAGGAAAAACAGGGTGGACTCAGTGAGGCGAAGATCTGGGGACAGGAGGTTCCACTGAAGGACGCAGCAGCTGCAAAGTCCCCGAGGCTGGAATGAGGCCGTTGTGGCTGCAGCAGAGTGGATGGGGGCAAGGGGGGGAGAGACGGGATCAGAGAGATGGGTGGAGGCCAAATGAGGCAGAGCTTGGTAAGGACACAGTGAGACGATTTGGAGAGTTTGAACTGGGGCCCCTAACTCCTTAGCATCTATTTGCCGTGGGGTTGAGGGTGGGGCAGGCAGAACCCACCCCCCACTCTCCACCCCACGGCAAATGGATGAAGTCCTTGGAAAACCCAAGGTCTCCAAGCCCGGAGCAGCTTCTTTTCTGTCTCATCTTATTTTTTGAAGGGGGACAGAGTCTCGCTATATTGCCCAGGCTGGAGTGCAATAGCCTGATCTCAGCTCACTGCAATCTCCACCTCCCAGGTTCAAGCAATTCTCCTGCCTCAGCCTCCTGAGTAGCTGGGACTACAGGTGCACACCACTGTGGCTGGCTAATGTTTGTATTTTCCGTAGTTTCAGAGTTTCACCATGTTGGCCAGGCTGGTCTCGAACTCCTGACCTCATGGTCCACCCACCTCAGCCTCCTATAGTGCTGGAATTATAGGCTTGAGCCACTGCGCCTGTCCTGTCCCATCTTGTAGAGAAGAGAAGGCAGCCTGGTGTGTCAGTGAACCCAGAGCTGGGAGTATGGGGATCCGAGTTCTGGTGTGAGTGGTTGTGTGACCTTGAACCGGTCCCCGTTCCTCACTTGGCCTCAATCTTATCAGCTGTGAAGTGAGGGAATTGGACCAGAGGGCCCTCAGTTCTGTGGACGACACAGGAAGGAGAGGGGAGGAGGATAAAACAAAGCTCAAAGTGACTAAATGATGCCCATGTGCATGGTGTCTGGCTGCGCTTGCAGCCAACTGCATCCAAAGCCCCCCCCAGGAGGTTATCATGAGGAAGTTTGGGCCTGGCTGGCTGGAATGGAAGGCCCTTTGCAGTACCAGCCGATGGACAGCAGAGGGCGCCAACTCAATGGTCAGGGATCCTGGAAGGAGGAAGTAGTTGGTCTGGAGTTTGTACAGGATGGTTGGTGGCTACCAAAGATTTCCCTTTCATAATAACCGGTAACAGTTGGTGTGTATCCATGTGGATTCATTGAACAAAGATTGACTATGGCTACTCTGCTGAGTATTGTTCTAGGTCTCAGGGAAACAGGGAATAATATAGGTCAGCAATGGCAAATGGATTTTATATCCAAAAAATTAATTAATTTAAAAAACTTTTATCTTTAATGTTTGTTTGCATTGGAGTACTATGCTTGGAGAGTAGCATTAAGAAAATTCTGAGGCGACTTCCTGGCTCAGGGATATAGGATGCTGTGACTGATTAATCATGTCTATCAGGGTGGGGTTGAGGAGACGCAGCACGAGTGTCAGGGATTTGCTGTCTCTTCTCTAATGCAACCTCATTATGGGACAAGTGAGTCAATCAAGACTCAGAGATACCCAGTTTATTTATACACAATCATGCTACCGGTAAGTGCTGGAGTTAGGACAATTGCGCAGTTGTCTAGTTATGTCTTTGGGCGTGAAGAAATGCATCTCCAGGCCTGCAGGGACTCTCTGGACAATGGTGCCATCACCAATGACCATCGTGGTAACCAGAATGCTTCGTGGTAGGGGAGAGCCCTTGATGCAGAGCCAACTGGGGTGATCCTATGGTTTTGGGTGCTATGAAGGCCAAGCTGGTAGCCAGTGGGGGCGGGCGAGGCCATTCCAAAACCCAGAACCCATAGTAGGGACCAAACAGCTCAAAGCCATGCAGTGGCAGAATTCAGGCTTGACCTAGACCACCGGACTGGGGAGCCCACGTTCGTTCTATGACCCCAACCCCACCTCGTGAGTTCTCATCGGCTTTGGATGGAGGAAGGTGCGTGATGCTGGGTCCTGTGTGGGGGCAGGGAGGTACCTGAGCTAGAGTTCCTGGGTAAGGCATTTCCTGCCTATTGATGGTGACAAGTGTGGGGACAGCTTAACCCACACAAGGCAGAAGAGAGAGCTCCGCAGAGCACCAGCAGAAGGGGGAGAAGGAAAGGGCAGTTGCTTCTCTCTGGGGACGCCTGGGGAGGTGTCATGAAGGAGGTGCCTAAAATAACTTTATGATTACAAAATAACTTGTGTTTATTGCAGACAATTTTTTTCAGAAAAAAAATGATAGAAAGCCTCTAATCAATGTCATTACAGAGACACCGACTTACTAACAGTAAGTCACCCAGGCTGGAGTACAGTGGCATGATCTCAGCTCACTGCCGCCTCCATCTCCCAGGTTCAAGCGATTCTCCTGCCTCAGCCTCCCGAGTAGCTGGGATTACAGGCGTGCACCACCACACCCAGTTAGTATTTGTATTTTTAGTAGAGATGGGGTTCACCATGTTGACCAGGCTTGTCTTGAACTCCTGACCTCAAGTGATCTGCCCGCCTTGGCCTCCCAAAGTGCTGGGATTATAGGTCTGAGCCACTGTGCCCACCTTGGCCTCCCAAAGTGCTCGGATTAAAGGTGTGAGCCACTGAGCCCGGACCCTGGTCAGTATCTTAATCATCTATTTACACACAATCACAATGGCATCAGGCTGTATGTATTTTTGAATTTTCTTCTTTATTACTTAAGGCAGTGGCTCTCAAAGGGTAACCCTTGACAGCAACATCCATATCACCTGGGAGCTTGTTAGAAGTACAAATGCTGGCTTTTCATCCCAACCCCAGACCTCAGAGACTCTGGGGGTGTGGTCCAGTGGTCTGTGTTTTAACAAACCCTCCAGGTTGTCCTGCTGTGCTATAAGCTCATGAAGCACCGACTTAGTGAATCATGAACACCTCTCTACTCTTTGACTATCTTATGTTTAATGTATGATCGTTTGCTGTATTGACCTGATGAATTCTGCCACAGCAATGCTGTAGTGAACATCTTGGGTGCATGTATGTTCCTGTGCATACCAGGGCTTGTTTTGTGAGGTGGCTTTTGAGCTGAGCCAGTCACAGGAGGCAGGGAGTGGCTGCATGCTGGGAGAAGGGCAGGGGCTGTGACCGCGGCTGTCTCTGACCTGGGACTGCGTGCAGACAGGAGGGACTGGAGCTCTCCTTCCCCATGATGCCTTCCCTGGAGTGGCTCTGGCAGAGCAGGAAGCAGGTGGTGAGTGTGTCCACAGCAACTGGAAGGGACTTGAGCTGACGGAGTCCGGATCTCCCGAGGCTGATGATCAGTGTCGTCTGGTCAGCAGAGGGAAGCTGCACTGTGCCGGGAGACAGAGAAGAAAGCAGCAGTTGAAAAGCGCTACTGTGCCTCGTCCCTGCTGGCCACGGCTCTGGTTTGTGATGGCTTTCTTGCGTTCCTCCCCTCCTCCCTGCGCCTTGTGTATGGGGAAAAGAAGGACTCGGTCTGAGAATGCTCAACTCTGTGCACCTTGATGTGAAATGCCATCGTTAACCCACCAGCTTTTGTCCTGTTTCCTGACATAGGCAACAGATTTCCAATTTGGATCTCCATAGGTCCTCCCTGGACCTGTCAATTTCAGTGGCTCTGCCCCAAAACACCCCAGCCCAGCCCAGCCCCTCCAGAGAATTCTCAAGACCTTGCTATTGCTTTTTCTCTTGGCTCAGCTCCTGGGATTAGGCAGGTGCAGATAGATGATTGTGGAAATGAGGGGACAGCTCCTACCAGCGCACTAATTGAGATGATGAGTGAATAGACAAGGAGGGATCATGAGCTGATGTCAACCACCCCGTCCACCCAATCCCAATGGAGGGGAAGGGACCGATCTTCTTACAGCCAGGAGCCAGTCTTAGCTGAGCCCACAGCACTGCAGAGACGCTGCGCTTTTGGGTGGGAGATGCCTTGAAGCCCAAGGTGGAGGCAGCCCCTGCCTGTGACTGGGAAGGGCTGGCTAGGGCCCTGCTCAGTTGCAGCCTAGGCTTGGGTGCTGCTCCTGCCAGTCCACGACTCAGGAACTTGCTGGGGCTCTGCAGGCCCATTAAAGTCCTCCCCTGGGGTGGAGGCCCACCTTTCTATGGCCCCAGGTCTCTCCAGCTGTATCCCTTACAAGAGAGCCTGATAAATGTTGGTAGAATGAATGAATGAATGAGTGAATGAATGAATGAATGAAGACCTCCCCCTCCAGCCAGGCAGCTGGATCTTGTATTACCCTTGAAATGCAGGTTATGTGTTTCTGCCACCCTATTCTCTACTTACCCAATTCTGCCAGTGCCTCAGTGCCTGGTCTACATATAGTAGGTGCTCAGCAAAGGTTTGAACATGGACATCTGAATGTACACATAAGTGAAAAGACCAGAGCACATTCCAGATGCCTTGTGAAGTCATCTCCACAGTCGCCTTCTGGCCTCCTGGGTTATCCCACATGTGTGTGTTGATGTCCTCCCGTGGCCATGTGGCTCCGTTTCCACCCATGCCCTAAGCTCTGTGTGCGCTGGGGTTGGGGTTTCTCTGTTCTCCCAACAGAGCTCAGAGTTGTGCCAGGCTCAAACTAGGTCCAGACAAGGCAGCAGGAGAGGAATAGTCCTGCCACAGCCCACTCCTGACAGGGCTGAAGCAGCCTGTAAGCCTCAGGTCCCACCCCATTTGAGTTGGGAAGAGAATGTTCTTTCTTGTGTTGTCCATATTTATCACCAAATTTTACTCACCCTGATTCCAGCAAGGATGATGTGCTAATGCTAGAAACAGTGATTCAAAGTCTAAAAGAACAAAAGCAGGGAAATAGAACCAGGAAGATGGTAGCAGAAAATCTGCCTGTGCCCCAAACATGTCTCTGAGCTGCCCTTTCACCAGGAGACTCACAGGATCACTGGCTTTTGGGTTTGACAGGTGCCTTCATGCTTCCCTGTGGAGCATGTGACTGAAGACATAGCCTGTCCTTGAACCACAAGAACCAGATTCCAAGCCCAGCTCTTCTCTTCCTAGAACCTTGGACACATTTCCTCAAATTTGGGAAAAATCTCAAGACATGTTGTCTTAACATTTCCTTCTTGCCGCACTCTCACTCACCTCTCCTTCCGAGACTCCAGTCACACATATGTTAGTCATTGTGATTTTGTCCCAAAGGTTCCCCAGGCTCTGTTCTCCTTTCTTCATCTTTTTTTTGTCTCTCAGTTCTTCACATAGGGTAATTTCTATTCATTTGCCTTCAGGTTCACTGACTCTTTTTTCTACTATCTCCAATCTGCTTGTTAAGCCCGTCTAGTGATTTATTTATTTATTTATGTATTTTTTTGAGACAGGATATCACTCCCATTGCCCAGGCTGGGGTGCAATGGTGCGATCTTGGCTCACTATACCCTCCTCCTCCTGGGCTCAAGCTATTCTCCTGCCTCAGCCTCCCGAATAGCTGGGACCATGCCCAGCTAATTTTGGTGTGTTTTTTGTAGAAATGAGGTTTCACCATGTTATCCAGGCTGGCCTTGAACTCCTGAGCTCAAGTGATCCCCTGCCTCAGCCTCCCAAAGTGCCGGGATTATAGGCATGAGCCTCTGTGCCCAGTCTAGTGAATTTTTAAACTTTACTTATGGTACTTTTCAGTTCTAGGACTCTTCTGTGGCTCTTTTACAAATAGTTTCCATTTCTCTGCTGAGATGGGGTTGCATTTTCCTATTTTTGCATGTGAGTTAATTTTTGCCTGTAAACCATGCAAGACTCATTGCAAAGATTCTGGATTCTCTTGTCTTCTTCTGAAGATTGTTGCTTTGTGTTCAGTTAGATAATTAATTACTGGTCAATCACTTTACGTGTGTGTGGGTTTGGTTTTACACTGTTAGGGCAGACCTGTGGAAAGCCCAAGCCCTTTTAACATGGTGGGACTCAGCCTCCACATTCTTTCCTCCCTGTGGTCATTGTCAAGGCCTGGTTTTCAGCTCTGGTAGAGAGGGTGTAGACTTTGGTACCCTCTTTCAAGGGCAGGGTTTCCCCACCTTGGCATAATTAGCATTTGGGCCGGGGCAGTTCTTTGTGGTAGAGGCTGCCCTGTGCATTGTAGAATGTTTAGCAGCACTCCCAGCCTCTACCCAATAGATGCCAACAGCAACCCTCACAGTTATGACCATCAAAAATGTCTCTGGACTTTGCCAAATGTCCTCAGAAGGACAGAATCACTCCTGGTTATGAGCCTGTGCTCTAGTGCATGGTCCTTCCTTGGAGATATTTGGGAAGAGCCTCTCGTTAACTGTTGATAATCTCCAGAAATGAGGTTACACACCCATCACACAGGTCCTTCGACTCAGCTGAGAGAAGAATCTCCCATTCTACCTCTCACGTGGAGGGCACTGCAAGTTCACATGCATTAACATCAATCCTGGAACAATCTTGGGAATATCACAACTCAATTGCTGTGTCATCTTTAGGGTGCTAAACTAGCTGCATGTAAATATTTGAAATAGACCTTGATCTGTTCACTTTGTGTCAGTGTTTCCTCCTGCTTTTTAATATGATCAGCCTCCCAAGACAGAAGAGACCCGGGCTCTGCTTGCCCTCGTGAGGCTCAGTGCACATGTGCTCCATGATCTCCCTCATCCATTTTCTGACATGTTCCATGGAGCTGCTTCTTGCTGCCTTTCTGAGGAGGCCTCTCTATTCCTCCCTTATAGTCTCTATGGTCAGTGCTTCGCCAGTTTTCCACCGGAAGAACCCATCCCCCAGTGTCAGGGAGTGGCTCCAGGTGAGGACTGGGGCTGGGCTCTCTGGAGAGCTTGGGGGAGCTGGTGCAATAGAGGGTTGCAGGGAGAGCTTTCTTCAGGTCTTCTCTGGGCTCAGACGGCAGAAGAAATCTTAGAGGAAGAAGGAAATAGTTTGGCTGCTGCCTGCACCCTGTTGGGGCTTAACCCAAACCACACTGGTTTTCTCTACATGGTTTCTTGGCAACTTAGAGACCAAATATGGTTAAAAAGAAATGGCAGCCCAAGGTAGGTGAAAACACCACAGGAGAATACTACGGTCCTTTGCATGAATTCAGATCTTTGAGCCCTACAAGAACCTCCAAAGTTACCCCACAATGGCCCTCCCTGAGGAATGATAACCAGCGTGGCATTGGAAGGCTGGTGAGAGTGGGGAGGTCGGGGGAGGGGGCTGGGCTTCTATATCATTTTCAAAAAAAAGGAACAGTCAGATTCTGAGAAATCACTGACCAACCACAAGGCGTAGCCTTCCACTGCTGGAACGTTCTAGAACAGTGAAAAGCAGCTGAAAGTGATGACTCCTTGGAATAAAGTCTTGCCAGACTAACTCCATTGTCTTTTTGATACAATGCCCAGGCTAGGTGTTGGCAAGAACAGGTGGAGTGTTGCTGATTGAACAACCTTCCCAAAGGTTATGCCCAATGGGTAGGTCCTTGCCTTGAGCTCCTCTCTTTTGTTGTAAGTAAAATTTCAGTGCTGCAAAAGAAATAACACTTGAAGATAAATCCTCTCAGCAAGGCAATTTACTTCTATAGACGGGTGCAACTCATGGATGGAGCAATGGTGGCCACACGCTTGGACAAGGAGGGAAGGCATACTTATGCCTGATGGGGGTCGCCTCTACTGCTGTGTTGTTCCCCTATTGGCCAGGGTTAGACTGCACAAGCTAGACTAATCCCGACTGGCTATTTTAAAGAGAGCAGGGGTCCAAGCTGTCAGTGGCAGGGTGGGTGTTTTGGTGGGAAGGATGGTTACGGGTGGGTCAGAGCAGGTAGCCAGGGGTGACCTAGGTCAAAGAAGGTGACTGGAGCAGGTGACCAGGATGAGTCAGGATGGAGCTGGGGGCCAGGGGAACAGATGTGAACTACTGATTAGAACCAGTGGAGAAGGTTGTTTACTGGAATTACAAGGAAGTTACACTTTAAAATAGAGAATTAAAGAATAAGAGAGCTGAACATACATACTGATTCTTTGAAGAGAAACTTGGGGTTCACTGTAACATTTCCTAGGTCCTGAAGCTCTGCCATACCCTGTTTGTTTTAGTTCCCTGACCACCCTCTTCTTCCTCTCACTTCTGGTGACGCTAGTCCTTCCTTCCTGTTCCTTCCGCCTGGAATGCTCTTCCCCACACACTCCTCACGCCTCCAGGCTCAGTTGAAGCATTCCCCGCTCCAGGGAGGCTCCCACTGCCTGAGCATCCACCTCCTCCCATGTTCAGATTCAGCACTTGGCCAGGGTTTGCTCCACGGCCATCCAGCTGTGAGCTGGAGTGTCTGTTTTGTGTGCCTCTGTGTGTGGAGGGCAGGTAGGGGGCACACTGAGAGTATCAGTGAAACGATACAAGGAAATCTTTAGAGCTTATCTCAGACTGTATCTTAAAAAGTGGTTAAGGGCCTGGAATAGTTAGCCAGGTAAAGATAATGTTCAGAAGAAGGCTGTCATTTAGAAGACAGACTAGAAATTATAAATATTTTTCCAAAGAGGAGAACCAGGACCCACATGTAGAAGTCAGAGGGCAACAGATTTTTTTCTTACTCTAAGTGAAACCTGTCTCTGCCAGAGACTGGCGGTTGTCTACTCCTTCATAGTACCAGAACCTCGGTTTTACTCAGGGCAGCCCTATGTCTGTTAAAAGGACACATTTTCCAGTCTGTCTTGTAGCTAGATGTAACCATATGACTAGATTTGTGGCCCAGTGAAAGTTGTTGAGGGGGGCACTATTTGGAAAGCTCTTAAAGGGGATTCAGACAGCTGGCACATGCCATTTTTACTCTTCCTGTTCTTCTTTCTTCATACCTGGAATGCATACCTGATGGCTGTTGCACCAGCAACCATTTTGGAACACGAGGCAACCATGAGGATGGAAGCTGTGTGCAAAGGATAGTGAGGGAGAAAGCTACAAGGAGCTGGGGATATTAGGACATTGTAGAACAACCATATATGGACTCCCACTTCCTGAAACTTATGTGAACTATAAACCTTCACCTTGTTTAAGTCACTGTTACTGGTTTTTTCCAGTATGCAATCAAACATTTTTAACTGATACACCAAGTGTTTCCCTCCTCTCTTTCTGAGGGTCTCCATCCTCTGGTGCATTTAGGGAAAAGGCCACTGGCCTCACTCATCCTGCAGAATAATTTCTGTGCTGTGGTCTTAGACATTCCCATTGCCACTTGCTCCAGACACACCTCAGATTTCCTAGACGGCTTCCTCTCTTGCCACCCTCTTTGCTCCATACTGGACACCACCCCTCTGCCTGCATACTCCCAAAGCTCCACCAGTACAAGATGCTGTATGCAGCAGGCATTTCCTGAAAATCGGAGGGTAGCAGGGGGTAACTGCAGCATGGGGTAGTGACCAATTTCAAAGTTGGTGCCACACGTCACGCTTCTGGAAATGCCTCAGCCATGACCCACAAGCAGAGATTTCTCTTCTTTTCTTTTTTTGAGATGAGACAACCACACATTTGGTTAGTGTTTCTATATTCACCATCCTTTTTTATTTCTTTTGAGACAGGGTCTCGCTCTGTTGCCCAGGCTGAAGTGCAGTGGTGTGATCTCAGCTCACTGCATCCTTTGCCTCCTGGGCTCAAGCAATCCTCCCACCTCAGTCTCTCGAGTAGCAGAGACTATAGGCATGGGCCAGTACACCCAGTTAATTTTTGTATTTTTAGTAAAGAGAAGGTCTCGCCTGTGGCTGGGCTGGCAGCAGAGATTTCTTGTTGGCACTGTCCCTCCTTTGACTCTGTCAGACACCCTGTTTCTCCTGTCTCTCTCTCTGCTGCAGACAATGGTCCCAGATTCCGTTCCTTTTCCATGCAGTGCAGGTGAGCCCTGGGCTCCCTTTGTACAGAGCCACTTGCTCTCAGTCTTCATTCGTATATAGCATTTCATGAAATTATACTTTTTCTTTAATTTATGTTGGATCAAATTCTTAGTAGGTCCTATTGCCCCAGTCAAAGCAAACCCTGTGGCTGGCGAGTTTCTTTTTTTTTTTTTTTAGGGGGAGATGGAGTTTTGCTCTGTTGCCCAGGCTGGAGTGCAGAGGCATGATTTCATGTTTTGGCTCACTACAACCTCCACTTTCTGGGTTCAAGTGATTCTCCTGCCTCTGCCTCTCGAGTAGCTGGGATTACAGGCACCTGCCACTGCGCCAGGCTAATTTTTGTATTTTTAGTAGAGATGGGTTTTCACCATCTTGGCCAGGCTGGTCTTGAACTCCTGACCTCATGATCCACCTGCCTCTGCCTCCCAGAGTGCTGGGATTACAGGCGTGAGCCACCGTGCCTGTCCAAGAGGGCTATTTCTTTTCAGACCTACAGAATCAGAATCCCCCAGGTGAGGTCCAGTAATCTCTTTTCTTAATGTGTTCCCTAGGTGAGGCCCGAGTGAGGTGGGGGGTGGGGGGTGGGGAACAACCAGCTGACCAGCAAACCCTGAAACAGACCTTGGGTTTACCAGTGCCTCTTCCAACACGCTGAAACTAATGAGGGCCACAGTCTGAACTCTGTCTCCTGGAGCAAAGAGGACTCCCACTCCCCTGGGAATGCTGGTACCCCCTGGCCCCTCAGTTCAGTGTGTTGGCACCTGGACTGGGGCATAGGGGTCTGGCCACTTGAATCTGAGCATGCCAGGCTGTGGACAGACACACTGCTGATTATAGACAGATGCACAGGGAGCTGGATCTGGCTTGGGAAACCCACTCAAGTGGCGGCCACCTCTGGCTGGAGCCCAGATGTATGTGGCCTTATGGTCACTCCTGCTGAAAGTCTCGGGGCTAATTCTCCTTGCCCCACTGCGCCACAGGCAGAGTCAGCAGAGAGATCTGTAGTTTCAGGGGTTGTGGTTGTGGTTCTGCGTGTGTCTGTGCAATGTTTGGCGAGTCATTGAACTCCTCTGGGCCTCAGTTTCCTCACCCACAAGCCTTGGAGCAGAGGAAGCTGACTGCTGAGGTCACTTCCAGGGCTGACATTCTAGGACTCTATGAATAGTTAGCCTCTGCTGGGCTGCACCGGTAGCCAGGGCCCTGGGGGACTGTGGGAGTGCTGAGTGGAATTGCATCTACCGTGGTGGACAGACCCTGATGGGAGGTTGGGGAGGGACAGGACCCCAGCTGCAATGGCAGCCAGGCCTTTTAATAGCTCTTTTGGGGAGGTGTGGGACGAGGTTGGGGGCTCGGAGGATGAACTCAGGCAATTGTGCAACTCAGAACGTCGACTGTTTTCAAAGAATCTGAATGACAGAGCTCAGGTTGAAAAGAACGTGGAATCTTATTCAGGAGGGATAGCGGCAGGAGGTTGAGCAAATCCCTTCCGCTCTCTGGGCCTTGTTCTGCCTCTGTTCAAAGAAGGGGCTTAACTTCTAGGTCGTTTAAGCTCTCTCCAAACATACAACACCTTTGCAACTACAGCCTCGATTGAGGCTGCATCGGCCGAGCAGAGCCTGTTTTCCAGAGGAGAGACGGAGGCTCAGAGAGGTGAAGCCGCTTGCCGACGTCACACAGCGAGTGGAGGTAGAGTGAAGCCGGAAGCCTGGTCACCTGTCCCCAGAGCCTGGGCTCGCTGTGGCTCGGCTCTGCTGTTCCCTGCCCTGAGCGGTCCCGATGCTCTCCTACCATCTGGGGGGCTCTCTTCCTCCCTCCTCAACCCCCTTTGCCTCCTCCGCCCGGCCTCTGCCTTCCCCAGCTCTCCGATGTCCACTGAGCTGGAAAATGCTCTGTCCTGAAGTGCTCACTCGGCCTGCCCAGCGGCAGCCTTGCCTGCTCCCGGCCCTCTCTGGCTTGTGACCAGTTGCTGCAGAGAAACCCTGAGCTCGATTTTTCTGACCACCCAATGGCCACCGTTACCTCCACTTAATAAATGGCACGGGAACAATGGGTGGTCGACGGCGGAGGCCGGCACGGGCCGGGCTGGAAATTAAAAGCAGCGGCTGAGAGTGGGTTTGAATGCAGCAACAGGAACCATGAATATTTTACAAGAAACCAGAATTATTAATGTTTCAATAAAAAACAAAACCCCAATGTCCATGCGAAGATTACATGTGACTTAAAGCCTTCAGAAAACCGCTGTGGTCCTGCCCCGCTCTGCCTTAAACCACTCAGCATGGTTTCACTTAAACCATCCCCATCTGCCAACCCTCAACCCACCCGTCTAAATGGCGTGGGGCGTGCTGCATCCGCCCGACCGCCCCGATAATTAGCACAACCCCCCCCCTTCCTTCGGAGCTACGGACGACCAGAGAAATATTTCTGGAAGACTATTTACGAACTTCCCCATAATCATCAATCACATGGTGAAGAAGGAATGGAGCAAGATTTCTTACCTCAAGGAGCCTCTAATGCAAAAAAGCTATTTACTGGGCACGGACGGGGGCTGAGATTTCTGATGCCATTACTATAGAATACATAATAGCATCAATAATTAAGTATAAATTGGATTTAATATTTTATGCTGGCGACATGTAATTTACACTCTACCCGAGAAATCAAAGGTCATGTCTGAAATAAATGAGCATGGGGTTGAGCCTCCAGTGGAATGAGCACAGGACCCTCCTGCAGCTGGAGCCGAGGATGGAAGGCAGGGGAGGCGTGCAGGGCAGTGGGGTGGGAGCGGGGACTGGGTTCCCGGAGCCTTAGGGAGATGCAGGTCCCCAGAGTGTGGCTCTTTCACAGCGGCCTCAAGCCTCCCTGGAGGGACTGGCCCAAATGGAGTGGATGCTTCTAGAGACTCTGGAGGGCAGCCGTCTTGGGAAGGTCAAACCCAGAAGCAAGTCTGCTATGGAGACAGAAGGACAAGGTGGAGTTGCGGCATTGAAGGCCTGGTGGTGTCCTCATGGGGAAACTGACAACCAGGGAGGGGACCGGGCTCCCCCAGGCTCACTGGGATGTGTGGGGCAGGGTCAGAATAGGACCCAGGGTTCCCGGCTCCTTCCCTCTGTCAGGTCTGCTCTGACCTATGAGTGGGGGCGTCGTCAGCCCAGACCTCAGAGGGTGTCCCACAGACACACTGGCCCTGGTGGGGTCTGGCACCTGCCTCTGTCCTGTGTGGCTTGAGAACCATTTGGCCATGGCTGGGGGTTGGGTGGGGGCTTGGCCTTCCCAGGTGGAGGTTTGAGCTCAACCAGCATGTGGTGGTGTTGGGGGATGGGTGGGTAGGGACCACCACCCTTGCCCCATTCCCACTACCCTGAGAGGCAGGAAATCTGGGTGACTGCTTGGCTTGAACAAGAGAAGCACAAGTGCTCGCTAAATGCTTCCAAAGCTCCACTGCCCCGAGGAAAGTCAGTCTTCTTACCTTCCCAAGCCCCTCGCCATCCTGCTCCCACTCCGCCCTCCCTTCCCTGCTCCCCTCCCACTCGCTCCAGCTCAGCCCTGCACGGCCTCCTGTAGGCCATGCTCGCACACTCCCAGGCCTGTGCCTTGCTGCTCCTTCTGCCTGGGACACCCTTCCCTTAGAGGCCACGTGGCGCTCCCTCACTCCTTCTGGCCTCTGCCCAGCGCTCCTTCCCACAGAGGCCTTCCCTGACCACCTGACCCCAAACAGCCCCTGCCTGTCCTCTCTCCTCGCTCCCTCCCACCTGTTCCTGCTCCATCTTCCTTTCTGTGCTCATCAACACCTGCTGTTTCATCTACTTGTGGGTTTACTGACTATCTCCTAGGAACCACATTCATTCTGTTCTCTGCCATTTCTATACCATCCAGAGCTGTGTCAGGCTCATAGCACGTGCTCAATTAATATTTGTTGACTAAAAGAATAAAGAAATCTGATTAGCTTGAAGGCATCTTTTATGTCTTTGCACCAAATGTCCACCCCGCCTCAACCCAGGGAAGGCTGATCTGCTCCCTCCCACCCCTGCCCCCCAAGCTAAGCCAGGTGCTTCCTTAACACCCATGGGCCATATCCTGGCTCTGACCTGACCGGGGGTTACATCTGCCTTCTCAATGGCCACTGCAGGATCTGCGTACAATAGGCGCTCAGTAGATGAATGCTGGGTAGCCCAGGCATGTCCTGAGCTACTGACTTGTGGCGTGATGGTGGGCCTCTTGGCTCAGGAAGTAGAAACAGAGAGAGATCTGGCTCCAGCCCCAAGCTCTAGGCTGTGGGGACTTCTAGGAGCGCTAAGCCTGGCTCCAGAGGTGGCCCCAGTGAAGAGGCAGCGGTAGGGAGCAGGAAGTGGAGCCCCCCCTTTTCCCACCCACCCCAGCACACCTCACGTGCACAGGCTTGGGCAGGGAGCTGGGAGGGGCCCAGCCAAGGGGCTCTATTTCTGCATCTGCGCCCTGGTCAGTTGGATTGGCTCACCCCAAAACCTTCCAGCTTGGCTCTGACTGAGGGGTGGGGGTGGATCCTGGGAGTAACACGTGTTTGTTGAGACCAGATGCAACTTTGGAATTTTATAAGTCTCAGCTCATGTCATCCTCACAGCCCCATGAGGCAGGCACTGTTGTTATCCCCCCTTTACAGAAGAAGAAACTGAGGCACCAAACTAAGTCACTTGTCCGAGTTCACACACAGTAGGTCTGCAGTGGAGTCAGGAACTGAACTAGCTCTAGAGTCTAGACACCCAACACCATCGTCCTGCCTGCTTGGCTGAGGTTTGTCCACAGATACCAGCCTCGGCTTGGGGTAGGGGTGAGTGTTTGGTCTGAATCTTTGTTAAGGAGTATCCCAAATGGTGGGGCTGGGAGGGTGACTTCAGAGGCGGAGGGAGCTGGAACAGGTGCTCGTCCGCCTGCTCCTCGCTCCTGGAGCTCCAGCTCCATGGGGGCCCAGGGTGGCATCTTTCTTACTGCCTCTCCATCCTCCCCACCCACAAATGTTGACTTGACTGAGAGTTAGCCAGCCACCTGCTCCCTGTGTGACCTTGGGCAGGGACGCTTTCCCTGTCTGAGCCCTCTCTGGGGGCGGACACAGCTCTCAAGCGCTCTTCCAGCTTTCCCAGTCTGGGAGGTTGAGTCTGCCTCTGTGAGCTCCTCCCTCTGCCTTCCCCTCCAGTCTCCCACCTGTGACTCCAGCAGCCGAACCCAAGAAGCTGCAGGGTGTGGGGTATATTGATGTCACCCTTGCAGGTCAGCCTCCCAGGCTCAGAGAGGGGCAGAGAAAGGGAGAAACTGGACCCGGACGGGCAAGCGGGAGGGACAGTGCCTCCTGGTGGTAAATGTGGAAGTGAACTGAAAAGGAGGAAGGGAAGGAGTTTTCTTCTAGAATCCTCCAAATCCAGCCCAGGCTGGAGTGCGATGGTGCAATCCCAGCTCTTTGCACACTCTGCCTCCCGTGTTCAAGTGATTCTCCTGCCTCAGCCTCCCGAGTAGCTGGGATTACAGGCACCCACCACCACTCCCGGCTAATTTTTTTGTATTTTTAGTAGAGATGTGGTTTCATCAGGTTGGCCAGGCTGGTCTCGAACTCCTGGCCTCAGGTGATCCACCTGCCTTGGCTTCCCAAAGTGCTGGGATTACAGGTGTGAGCCACTGTGCCTGGCCAGAAATAAGTTTTAACAGAAGTTGTAGGGGCTGAGGCCAACAGCACTCCTCGTAGCCCAGACCTCATAGAGGCATGGGCTTTACAATGTCTCAGCCCGTTGGTGTGGATTGTTGTCATGTAACAGAGAGCTGGGTGCGTGATTTGGTTCAGCAAAGGATAGAATGGCGGGAGGGACACTGCAGGGTATGGCGGGCCCCCTAATCCTGCTATTTGCAAGAAGCTGCTTGCCACGCATTCTTATTGCGCACCACTCACAAAATAGCATTCCCCAATTCAGGCAAATTAGGGCAACGACAATCATTTTATTATGATCTCTCCTTTTTGGGTGCTGGTGGGGCTCAGCCGGTCAGTTCTAGCTCAGGTTTCTCATGCAGCTGTGGTCAGATTATGGCTGGGGCTGGAGTCATTTTGTAGGCTTTCTCAAATTTACATCTGAGGCTGGCATCTGTTGGGACCTCAGCTGAGCCTGTAATGTGGTCTTTCCATGTGGCTTGGGTTTCCTAAAAGCATGGTGTCTGGGTTCTAAAATGGAGTGTCCCAACAGGGCCAAGTGGAAACTGTGTCAGTTTTTATGACCTAGCCTCCAAAGTCACATAGTGTGTCTCCACCATCGTCTCAGGCCCATCCAGGATCCAGGGAGGGAACATAGAGGTCATGTTGCAGTGTGGGAAGAACACGTGGGATGGAAGTTGTCGTGGCTGTCTTTGGAAACACAATCTGTCACACTGCAGGAGTTCTGTGGCCCTGGGAAATGTACCTAAAAGGAGCTCCGATGCCCCATTAGCTTTCTTCGCTCACAGGAGATCCACATTTACCAAAGTGCTTGTCTCCACTGGGACTGCAGCAACTGGAACTACAGCCTGGCCTTCAGTAAGACGATCATGGCTTCACAGAAGGGGCAGACTGAGGCTCTAGCCCCTTGCACAGGGCTGACCCAGAGGAGGTGTTTCATAAACTTTGGCTGATGGGAGCTCAGGACACTTTACACAATCAGCCCAATATTCCCGGGACAGCGGCAGAAGATGCGTGTGCATGCAGCTTGGGACCTGGGGCCCAGACACTGCAAAGGCCTTCCCTGGGTCCCACTGCAGGCCACCAGGGAAAGCAGGAGCAGAGTCCAGGCCTCCGTTGTCTTGTTCGGGGCTTCTGCCAGCACCCTGGGCAGCCTGTGAATTTTCAGAAGAAGTCTTCAGGGAGCAGAGGTTTCAGTGTTCAAGCCTCTGAGAGCCAGCTCTAACAAGGGTGTAAGAACTTTCTTCCATGGCTAAACCCCTGCTCAACTAGAGCAGGGGTGGGGTGAGGGCTAGAGGGCACCCCACATGCTTTTCTCACCATGTGGCATGGGGTCCTCCTTGCATCTAGAAGTGGATGGACCTGTGTTCCCTTCCTCGATTCTGGCTGAGCCTGCGACTGTGACTCTGAGATTTGCTTGTCACTGAAAGCTGGAGTCACCCTTCCTCTCTTCACAGGCTTTCACCTGCCTCCTGATTGGAGCTTCTGGTCACAGCTGGGTCTTGGGGGAAGGAGAGGGACTCAAACCCCTAAGATGTCATTTCCCAAAGGGTCTTCCCCAGTATACTAAGCGTTCAGCACATTAACGGGTGCTCTGCTAAGCGAAGGGAAAGGTTTTGTAATCAAAAATGTCTGGGGAATGGATTAAAGAAAATCCAACTTGATGGCAGGATTTCCCAGCGCATTTGCTAGACTCGCAACTCTCCAAAAGGAGCCAGCATTTGCGGAGCTTCCTAAGCTGGCTCGGCCGTGGGACCCCTCCCCTTTTTGTTTTCTATGCCTCGCGAGAGATTAATGCTTCCTGGAACACATTTGGGAGATAGCGTCTCGAGCAACTTGGATGTGAACAATGGCAATTTTTAAATAGCAAAAGGAAATAGCCACAATCATGGCACGGCAGGAATTAGCCAGGGCACTATTTGAGGGACAGACACTGATGCTCTCTCGACTTCTGCAACAGAGGGAGTCTCGGGCCTTAGAGACATACCCGGGGCGTATCTAGGAGTGGGGCCCTGAGACCAGAAGGGGTAGAGTTAGCCAATGAGAGCCGCTGCCTTGCGGCCTGGTGAGTGGCACCAACAATCCCTGGGGCCCGGGGCCTTGGGGACGGAAAGGCAGGCCCCCAGGCCAAAGACTCCGGTGGCTCCTCCCCCGACTGGCCTGCGGGTTGATGTCGCCTTAATGCTGTGGTCAAGTGGCCACGTGGCTGGGCTCCCTAGGCAGGCAGGGCCACATAATGGACGAATCAGACCCGCCCGCTGACGGCTCCATTAAATGTGGTCGATTTTTTTTTCCTTTGGTTCCTGGTGTTTTAAGCTGAGTGTCTCTGGGCAGGCATTCAAAGCTCAGCTCCAGAGCTAATCTCAGAGGCAGGGACGGAGCAGGCCTGGTTGCATTAAATGGCTAAATCTGGCACAAGGTGGGCATAGCTCACTCGAGGAAGGAATAGCATCACTGCGGTCTTGGACATCGGTCAGCGGGGCTGGCTGCTCTCCCTGTCCTTCAGGCTGTTGGAGGAAGTTCCTGGGTAGGGGTTGTAGGGCTAGGGAGTGGTCTCAGGTGGAGACATTGAATTTTGGGGCTCCATGCCTTTGCTGTGTGACCTCCAGGCAACTGCCAACCCTCTCTGTGCATTGATTTCTGTAATAGGACTCACTTCTTTGTAGGCTTCTCTACAGGGATGGGATATGAAACGTTTGGGGAACTGGGGAGTCTTCGTGGTTGAAGGATACCAAGAGGTTGGGGTTGGGAGGAACTCGAAATCTTTTGAGGCCTTAAGAGAAAGCCTAGGCCAGGCTGTAGAGCACAAGGGCCAAAGTCTGGGGCCCAGGTGGGCGACGGCCATAGAGGTCTAAGATGGGGGCACTCACCACCCAGTGATAGGGAGTTGAGGGCAGGAGAGACTCAGGCATTGCAGCCAGATTCTACTTGACACGCAGTAATTTGAGCCCACCCACTACCCGCCGGGTCGAGAATCCCCGTTTCTGGGACTCAAGCCCCAGGGAAGGTAGACTGGAAACTCAACTGTCCTGGTAGGTAAAAGGGAGGGTGGGGCAAAGTCAGGACAGGGTGGAAATACCCATCTCATGGCCCGGGGTGAGGGACTGGGCCACTGTAGCCCCCTGGCACAGGCCAGAGCCTGGAGAGGAGCTGAGCTGGCTGAGAAGCTGCAGGTCCCAGCAGGGTGTCAAGGACGGGGCTGAGAGCAAGGCAGGCCTGATGGCAGAGCGTGCCACCCGAGGGCCGGAAAAGGCCCTGCACATCAATCCAACACCTTGATGGGGACACTGAGGCTCAGAGAGAGGAGCTCGCTGCAAGGCATACCTCGGCAGGTCTGGGGCTGGAGCCGGGGCCTTGCTCCCTGACACATCATATTCCTGCTCTGGGGAGCCCTGGGGTGAGGAGCTTGCTAGGATTCTCAACAACCCCATTACCTCACCTGCTCCTGGTCCCCAGCCTCTGCTTACCTGGACGAGGGAGGGCTTCACCACCTAAGGGCTGGCCGCAGGCATGGGAACAATGTGGGCCAGGAGTCACATGATGGAATTTCCAATCCCGTCTTGGCCACCGGCTGCTGAGTGACCTTGGTGGAGTCATTTGCTCTCTCTAGGACTCAGCATTTTCGTGTATAAAGTGGGAGCCATTGGCCAAGCCTGGGGGCTCCTTCCAGCAGTGGACTTGGGTTCTCTGCAGTGCTGCAGGGGTGGGTGTTGGGGGCCTCTTCAGCCAGCACCCTGCTCCCTCCACCTTATTTGTCTGGTCTCGCCCACATGTCCTCTTAAGCTTCCTCCTCTTGGATTCACTGAATCCCTCTCACCCCTGCCGTTGAACCGCAGCCCGAGTCCTTGTTAAATGCTGGTGTGTGCCATATCGCTGTTTGCTGGGTGCCTGCGATCAGGGAACCGGCAGTTCAATTGCAGATACTAGGGAGAGAGGATACACCCCCAGCACAATCAGGGGCTGTATCCTCTCCTACTGCCGCTGGAGCAAAACAAATCACCACTAGCTTACCGGCTTCAAACAATGCGAATCTCTTACCATCTAGGTCTGTAGGTCAGAAGTGTCACTGAACTAAAACCCAGGGACCAGCAGGGCCATGTTCCCACTGCAAGCTCTCGGGGAGAACCACGGCCTTGCTTTCTCCAGCTTCTGGAGGCCACCGTCTTTCTTGCTCATGACCTCATTCCTCTGTACGTAAGGCCATCAGCCGAGCATCTCCTGTTCTGACTCTGCACACCTGCCTCCCTCATCCAGCCGTGCCCCACATATCACAAGGAATAACCCAGGATTCTCTTCCCATCTTGAGCCTTGACTCAATCACATCCTTGAAGTCCTTTTGCCATGTAAGTAATGTATTCACACGTTTTAGGGATCAAGACATGGGGCTCTTTGGCTCTCTGGGGCTCTTTGGGCTGTTATTCTGTGTACCACAGCTATGCAGACAGTCCCTTCTTCCAAAACTGTCAGGTGGCACAGAAGACCTGCCCAGGCGTTGCTTGTAGCCAGTCTCAGGTTCAAAAATTCCAATCTGAACCTCACAGTGTGAGCCTCACAGCCATGGTAAGCAAATCTGCCAACTGCTGTGAACCTGTTTCTCCATCCGTCAGTTAGGATCATAGCACCCACCTCCCAGGCTTCCAGCTAACAGTCAAGACACTGTGGTGAGGGCGCAGACCACAGCACCCAGTCCAGAGTGGACACCTGATAAACGACCACATCTGCTTATATTTTTTCACACCACATAATGTACCTTCTGGTTGTGAGTGGACTGACGTGGGTGGCGAGGACAGGGAGGCTTGGGCTCCACCCTGTGCCCCCTGCAGTGCCACCCTGGGCGTGGGAAGGGTTCATGATGCTGAGATGCACTGGCTACCTGGACCAGGCCTGGCAGCTCCTGTGTCAATCCAATTCTTTCCTTTGTGTCACCAACATTTGCTGAGCTCCTACAGAGAGAGTGGTACCGTGGTAAACAGGACACATATGTGCACTCCTACGAAGCTCGTGTTATGGTGTGTGAGTGTAACACACAATACATAATAAAGCTGTTCCATAAACAAGCGAATTTCAGCTTGATGAGTGTTAGAAAGGTCACAGACAGAGTAATAAGAGAGAATAATGGGATGGTCAAGGAAGCCTCTCTTCTGTGACTTTTTTTTTTTTTTTGAGACAGAGTCTCACTCTGTCGCCCAGGCTGAAGTGCAGTGGGATGACATCGACTCACTGAAACCTCCACCTCCTGGGTTCAAGTGATTCTCCCACCTTAGCCTGAAGAGTAGCTGAGATTACAGGCACCCGCTACCACGCCCAGCTAATTTTTGTATTTTTAGTAGAGACAGGATTTCACCATGTTGGTCAGGCTGGTGTCAAACTCCTGACCTCCGTTGATTCACCCACCTTGGCCTCCCAAGTGCTGGGATTACAGGAGTGAGCCACTGCACCCAGCCTTCTGTGACATTTAAGCTGAACTCTAAAAAATGGGAAAAGGCAGGCCTGGGGAGAGCTGGGTTAAAGCATTGACCTGGGCCTGGGAGCAGCCTGTGCAAAGGCCCTGTGGTGGGCACGAGCTTGTGCATTCAGCAGGAGCTGGAGCAAGTGGGAAGCAGGAGGGTGACTGAGAGTGAGGAGTGTGGGACTCCTGCAGGGCCAGGCCTGGCAGCAGCTGGGGCTTGAGCCTAAGCATGAGTGAAAAGTGGAGGTTTGAAGCAGGGGACATGTGATTTCATTTGTTCTCAACTATCTCCTTCTTCTCCCTTAGGAGGATCATGCTTTCTTTCCTCATTGGCATCAGGTTTAGTCATATGACTTGCTGTGGCCAATGAAATGCAAGTAGAAGTGCCACGTGCCACTTTTGGGCAGAAGCTTTAGGGCATGGCATGGTTTGCAACGTCCCCTTCCCCTCCTCTGAAACAACTTGGCTCCTTCCACCCTGGTTTCAGAGTAAGGAGGACATAGATGAGAGCTGCGCCTGACTACCAATGGACAGAAAGAAACCTTTGTTCCTTTAAGCCAGCCACTGAGTTAGTACAGCCCAGCCTGGCCTCACTAATACTGGGGCTAAAAGTGAAACTGGCCAGGCGCGGTGGCTCACGCCTGTAATCTCAGCACTTTGGCAGGCGGAGGCAGGCGGATCATGAGGTCAAGAGATCGAGACGATCCTGGCCAACATGGTGAAACCCCGTCTCTACTGAAAATACAAAAATTAGCCAGACATGGTGGTGTGCACCTATAGTCCCAGCTATTCAGGAGGCTGAGGCAGGAGAATCGCTTGAACCTGGGAGGTGGAGGTTGCAGTGAGCGGAGATTGCATCACTGCACTCCAGCCTGGGCAACAGAGCAAGACTCCGTCTCAAAAAAAAAAAAAAGTGAAACTGGAGAGCTCCGTGAGAAGCCTGTCTGGCGGAGATGGGAATTAAAGTGGCTGATGACCGAAGAGGTGGAGGAGGAGTGGGGGCCTTCTGCCCATCATTAAGTCCTTGTGACGTGTGTTCACTTGCCAGGGAAGAAGAGGCTGAGTGTTCTCCTCTCTGCCTGTGAGTCCACAGAAGCCACAGGGCCTATTTCCTGGGATTCATAGGCCTTTGCCTTCTGGCTCCCCTGGGCGGTCTCTGCCACCCAGAGATGAAGGCTGCTTAACTCCACTCCCCTGGGGCCTGCCTCGCTTAAAGGGAAAGATATCTCTTTTTGATATTAAGGCCAGCTTCCATGTGACATTAGGACTAAAGCTACTTTTTTTTTGGCTTGATGGCTAAGAGCCTAGATAGAGCCACCACATTTTGGTGAGCTTTGTATCCTAGAGGGCCAGGCTGGAGACTTCAGGAAGAAAGGCTCCACTGAGAAAGTCAGGGGAGAAGGTAGCACAGAACATGGTGGAGGAAGTGTCTCCATACCCTTTGGATTAGTCAGGGAACCCCTGAATATCTCTAAAACATCACCTGCTAAATGGACAGGGCAAGGCTCGGTGTGCTGACAAGGCCAATCCCAGGACTATGGAGGCTTCTCTTTTTTTTAGTTTTGAGTTAGTCTTGCTCTGTCACCCAGGCTGGAGTTCAATGGCGTGATCTCAGCTCACTGCAACCTCCGCCTCCCGGGTTAAGCAATTTTCCTGCCTTAGCCTCCTGAGTAGCTGGTACTACAGGCATGCGCCACCACGCCTGGCTAACTTTGGCATTTTTAGTAGATATGGGGTTTCACCATGTTGGCCAGGCTGGTCTTGAACTCCTAACCTCAAATGATCCACTCCCCTCAGTCTCCCAGAGTGCTGGGATTATAGGCTTGAGCCACCACTCCCAGCCCGATAGAGGCTTCTGCTTACTGTTGACAATAGTCAAATTCACTGTTTACTGAATCATTACTATAAACCAGATGCTGTACTAAGTGCCTTGTTTAATATTGATGACAGCTCTAGGAGGTAAGGATTACTGATGTCAAAAGTGATAAAAATATTATAAGCCTCATAGATAATTTTAATCATTACTCAAATAAGTAAGGTAGACTGTAAAAGTCTCCACTGATAGCATGCCCAGATATATTCATTTGATAGATGAGAAAGACTCAGAGAATGATAGCAGCTAACATATCTTGAGCATTTAGGATGCATCAGACTCCGCTAGGCACTTTTCATGCATTGTCTCATATATCCCTCACAAGTATCCTTGGTGGAAGCTAGCTATTATCATCCTTGTTTTTGTTTGTTTGTTTGTTTGTTTTAGTCTCTCTCTGTCTCTCAGGCTGGAGTGCAGTGGCGTGATTTCAGCTTGCTGCAACCTCTGTCTCCTGGGTTCAAATGATTCCCCTGCCTCAGCCTCCCGAGTAGCTGGGACTACAGGCGCGTGCCACCACACCCGGCTAATTTTTGTATTTTTAGTAGAGACAGGGTTTCACTATCTTGGTCAGTCTGGTCTTGAACTCCTGACCTCATGATCCACCCTCCTTGGCCTCCCAAAGTGCTAGGATTACAGTTGTGAGCCACCTTGCCTGGCCATCATCCCTGTTTTACAGATGAACCACCGAGGCTCAGAGGCCCCACAGGATAGCCCACGGTCACAAAGGAAGTAAGAGACTGAGGTGGGATTTGAATACAGATGTTTCAGAAAATATTACCCCAAGTATCTGCTGATTACTTGCTAGGTTCCAGGCTCATGGCAGGAGCTGGTATGTACCTGGTCTCTGGCGCTCAAGTTTTTCAGAAGAACAAGAGGACAATGCAGGATTGATTAAGATCTTGTGGGTAAAGCAAAGGGTTTTTCTGCTTTCTTTTATTTTTATTTTTATTTTGTATTTAAGAGGAGAGGAATGGAGTGGGATTCAAGTGAAATCTTGAGCAGAAAGGGCCCCAGACAAGGACTCACTATTCCTGGCTTCTGTTCCAGCTCTGCTATCACAATCATTCATCAAATACCTCTCTATGTCTTCTGGGGCCACCAACAGATACAGACACAGTCTGTGGAGTTCACATTCTGCTGGGAAAACTCGTACCCTGAGCAGGTTAAGAGGAAACATGAAAATGGAAATGAGGTCATATGGTCGTACTCCTTACCATAGCCCCCTAGACCATGCTGACTTTTGACTTCTCTGGCCACAGCTCTTATCTTGACCCTTCCTTTCTCAGTGTTCCAGACTCATGAGCTTTTTCTCACCTTCTTGAATGGACCTGGTTTCCTACAACTACAGGATATTTGCACATGCTCTGTTTTAAATTCAGATCTCAGGTCTATCATTATTTCATCAAGGAAGCATTACTGACCCCATGACAAAGTCACAGGCCACTTATTAGATGCCCTTATGTCACTTATGGCTGTGCAGTGGGTGAAAACCTCTGTCACAAACAGGTGTACAATACGTGGAATATATTCCACTGGTCTTTTTTTTTTTCCTTGCATTAATACCACACTGTTTTAATTACTTCATCTTTATGATAAGTCTTAATTCACTGTGGGTTAAGTTCTTCAACTTTGCTCTTCTTCAAGATCATCTTGTCTATTCCTGAACCTTGACTTTTTAATAAAAACTTTTAAAATTAACTTGTTTGTTTCCAACAGCAACAACAAAAAAAGCCTGCTGAGATTTGGATTTAGATTGCAGACTAATTTATGGAGAATAGATGGTTTTACAATATTGAGTCTCCTAATCCATGAATATGTTATATTACTCCATTGATATAGGCCCTGTCTTTGAATACTGTTTTATAGTTTTCTGTTTATGGGTCTTATAAAGCTCATTTAAATTTATTTTTAATTATCTGATACTTTTGATTCTGTTATAATTATATTTTTACATTTTATATTCTAATTATTGCTATGGATATATAGAAATACAATTGTTTGCTAAATCTGTCAATCTTAATTACTTATAAATTACTTTAGAATGTTATGGACACAACCACAATGTCTCCTTCTTCCTTTATATTCCTTAAATCTTTTTATTTCTTTTTCTTTTTAAATTAAAAATACTGTTAAATTAATTTTTAGAGATGGAGGTTTTGCTCTGTTGCCCAGCTAGTCTTGAATTCCTTGGCGTAAGTGATCCTCCTGTCCCAGCCCCCCAAGTACTTGGGATTACAGGCACAAACCACCATAACCAGCCTATTTCTTTTTCTTACCTTAGTGCTCTGGCTAGAATTTTCAGTACAATGTTGAATAAGTGACAGCAGACATAATTGTCTCATTAGCAATGTCAGGGGAAGATTCTCAGCATTTTACCCTGTAGGTATAATATTTGCTGGGATTTCATGTAGATCAGAGTTATCAGGTTAACAAAATTTCCTTCTTTTTTTTCTAACATTTTTAAAAGTTTAAAAATCATGAATGGGTGTTGAACTCATCAGAGAATTTTTAGAAAAACTCTCCTGGGATGATTGTATGATTTTATCTCTTATTTTTCTTATCCCATTAAAATGATCAATTACAATAATTGATTTTAAAATGTTAAATTAAACCTCTCATTACTGGGGGAAAAATCCAGTATAGTTGTGACTTTAACAATCTTTGTACATATGATTTTTTTCAGTTTATCTATATTAACAAATTTATTATTGTAAAACTTTGCACAATAACTTCTTAGTAATTTTAAAATATTATTATTATTTGAGATGGGGTCTTGCTTTGTCACCCAGGCTAGAGTGCAGTGGTGCAATCTCGACTCACTGCAACCTCCACCTCCTGGGTTCAAGCAATTCTTGTGCCTCAGCCTCCTGAGTAGCTGGGATTACAGGCACCTGCCACCACATCCTGCTAATTTTTGTATTTTCAGTACAGATGGGGTTTCACCCATTGGCCAGGCTGGTCTTGAAGCCAGGCTGGTCTTGAACTCCTGATCTCCAGTGATTCTGCCTCAGCCTCCCAAAATGCTGGGATTACAGGCATACCACTGCACCTGGCCTAAAATATTTTTAATGTCTGTAAGCTCTGTAGTGATGTCTCCTTCTTTTCACTTCAGATTTTGGTTATTTGTGCATTTCACACAAAACCAGCTTCAGGAACCTCGATGAAGCTATCCATGGTCCTACCAGCTCACAAACCATCCACCATTCACACTCTGGGATTTTGCTGCTTCCCTGAAAATGGGAATTCTAGATTTTTTTGCAGATCCCATGAAACCATCTGCATTCTGTTGTCCTCCCAGTACTTGGCCTGGGAGAAATATAACATAGGGTCCTCCCTTCTAGGGAGCCACAATCTCTACACTACTCCATTACTTCTGACTCCTGCAAGTCTTGTATGCCCACTGCATACATTTCTACTTATATCAGTCCAGAATTAGTACATAATCTGAAGAGTTGGGGAGTTTGCTCTCACTCTTTATATAAACTCCAAAATTTCTCCATGATCTGAGGTTTTGACTACCTTTTTTGAAATTCAGTACTGGGAAGAAATTCCTATTTTCTCTCTTGGCTAGTCTCATTGCTTCCTTGAATGGAATTGGATCAGAGCAAAGAGAAATGGGGTAAGTGGGTAGAGGTGAGGCTTGAGAAGTAGGCAGGTGGCCTTCAGTTCATCACTTAGCCCCTCAGAGCCTCAATTTCCCAGTTATAAAATGAAGGTAAAGGGCCGTATCCTGTCTTGCTTGCGGTGTAATGACAGAGGATCAAATAAATGGTCAAAAGCAAGGACACTTAAAGAATGTTTACTTTATTATGAGCTATAAAACCACTCAAAAGGATGTGTAAATACATAGGTACAGTTTAAGCAATAACAATTATAATGGTACATAATTATTAATATGAGAAACCTCTATAATAATAATAATGAGAAAACAGACACCTGTGTCCATATCACTCAGCTTAAGAAATCACTGTACCTTAGGCTGGGTGTGGTGGCTCATGCCTGTAATCCCAGCACTTCAGGAGGCCAAAGCGGAGGGGATCACATGGTCAGGAGTTTGAGACCAGCCTGACCAACATGGTGAAACTCTGTCTCTACTAAAAAAACAAAAAATTAGTTGGGTATGGTGGCACGCGCCTGTAATCCCAGCTACTCAGGAGGCTGAGGCAGAAGAATTGCTTGAACCCAGGAGGTGGAGGTTGCAGTGAACCGAGATTGCGCTACTGCACTCCAGCCTGGGTGACAAAGCGAGACTCCAAAACAAAAAAAAAAAAAAAAAAAAAAGAAATCACTGTACTTTAGAAGCTCCACATGCATCTCAATCCCTTATCTTTCTCCCAAAAGATGGCCAGCATACTCAATTTTGTATTATCTCTTTTTTCTCCTTAGAGTTTTACTTCTTAAAAAGCCCTCAACAATATACTTTTAAAGTTTTGCATATTTTTGAGCTTTATATGAATAAATGTCTTTATATGAATATATGTCTTTTTGTGTGATTTCTTTCATTTGACATGGTGTTATGGAATCCATTCATGTGTTTGTGTATAGCTGTAATTCATTCATTTTCACTGCCATATAATATTCTGTTGTAGGACTATAACAGGATGTAGTGTCATCCCCTGTTGATGGACCTCTGGATTGTTTCTAGTTGAATTACTTCAAAGTATGCTACAACACACACTCTTGTATGTGTCTCCACTCCACAGTGGTGGCCTAATGCAGATCAAAGACTTTCTTTAGGAGTGAAATTGCTGAGTCTTAGGGTGGGTGCATATTTAACTCAAAAATATTATTTAACAGGTGCATTAGTTTCCTATTACTGCTGTAATAAATTACTACAAGCTTAGTTTTTTTTTTTTTTTTTTTTTTTTTTGAGACAAGAGTCTTGCTCTGTCATCAGGCGCCAGGCTGGAGTGCAGTGGTGCGATCTCGGCTCACTGCAACCTCTGCCTCCTGGGTTCAAGTTATTCTCCTGCCTCAGCCGTCCGAGTAGCTGGGACTACAGGCACATGCTACCATGCCCAGCTAATTTTTGTATTTTTTTTTAGTAGAGATGAGGTTTCACCATGTTGGCCAGGATGGTCTTGATCTCTTGACCTCGTGATCTGCCTGCCTTGGCCTCCCAAAGTGCTGGGATTACAGGCATGAGCCACCGCACCTGGCTAAACTTAGTGGTTTTTAAAGAACGCACTCATTATCTTACAGTTTCAGAGACAGAAGTCCAAATGGATCTCACTGGGCCGATCCAGGAGCCAGCAGGCTGCATTCCTCTGGAGGCTCTAGAGGAGAATGCTTCTTGGCCTTTTTAAATGTCTAGAGGCTGCCTGCATGCCTTGGCTTATGGCCCCTTCCTCCATCTTCAAAGCCATCAGAGTGGCATCTTCAAATCTCTCCCTGACTCTTCTTTCTCCCTCTTCCCCTTACAAAACCCTAGTGAATACATTAGGCCCACCAGATAATGCAGTCTCCTCATCTCAAGGTCAACTGTTAAGCAACCTTAATTTCATGTGCATTATCAATTTCCTTTTGCCGTGGAACCTAACATAGTCATAGGTTCTGGGGATTCAAATACGCACACCTTTCGGGATAGGGTGGAGCTTTATTCTGCCTACTATGTATATACTAGGCAGTGCAAAATTGTTTCCTAAAGCTGTTGAGCCTCTTTATGCTTCTGCCAGGGAGGCCCAGTACTTTGCTCCTGCAAAAATAGCTTTTCAAATTTTAGATGTTACTTATATTTTAAATTTTCTTCCTTTCTTTTTTTTTTTTTTTGAGATGGAGTCTTACTCTGTCACCGAGGCTGGAGTACAGTGGCACAACCTTGGTTCACTGTAACCTCCACCTCCCAGGTTCAAGCGATTCTCTTCCCTCAGCCTGCTGAGTGACGGGGACTACAGATGTGCACCACCACATCCTAATTTTTGTATTTTCAGTAGAGACAGGGTTTCTCCATGTTGGCCAGGCTGATCTCAAACTCCCACCCTCAGGTGACCTACCTGCCTCGGCCTCCCAAAGTGCTGGGATTATAGGTGTGAGCCACCATGGCCGGACTAATATTTTTGATTATAATGTCTTTATTTTGAAATAGTAAGACTCACACGAAGTTGCAGAGACAGTACAGAAACGTCCCCTTCACCCAGCTTTTACATGGCACTTTATTTTTTTGGAGAGTGTGTAGTTTTAGGATATTTTATCACATGCAGGCTAGAGTAACCATCGCCACAGTCAGGATAAAGACCCCTTCAAACTCTAATGATGGTACAAATCTTAGTGATTGTCATCACAAGGCCCGCCCCTGAGGCCTCATGTGGGTAAGAGGAATGGCTCAGAGCCAGGGAATGTTCTGGGGTGAGGCCGCAGGGGAGGTAAGGAGAGGGCCGAGGCATCCAAGGTGTGGACGCACTGGGAGGTTAGCCTGCCTACAGGCGTCCTGGTGAAGGTCGCCTTGGCCGAGCCCTTCCCTGTGCACCTGAGCATGCAGGCAGCAGGGAGGCACAATGCCTTTAACTCTTCCAGATTAATCCCCCTAAGTTGCAACAATATTGATATGCTATTATTTTCCATCTTTATTCATCCCCCGGCGAAGAAAGAACGACTCCCCCCAGGCCATTCATAATTGAAAAATGCTTTTAAGGCCTTTATGAGTTGAATACTAAATTTCGCGAGGTGCCTGCTTTATTGGGCCTCCAGTCACCGATGATACATCTGCTCCCTAATGTTCTTTAAGGAAAGGAGCTCGAGCGGGTGATGGATGTGTCCGATCGGAATCAATGCTCATTAGTGACTCCAGTGGCCAGGTGGGCCTGGGCTGCTTGCTGGGGTAGACGACTGGGCAAGGGACGGGCTCTCAGCAAGAGACAAGGGCGAGGCCCGTGGGCCACCATTTAGTTTGGACTGGAGCTGAGCCAGCCTGCCTGCCTTCCTTCCTTCCTTCTCTCCCTCTGTCCTTCCTTCCTCTCTCCTTCCCTCCCTCCCTCCTTTCCTCCTTCCCTTCCTCCTTCCCTCCCTCCCTTCCTTCCTTCCCTCCCTCCCTACTTCCTTCCTCTCTCCTTCCTGCCTCCCTCCTTCCCTTCCCCCTTCCTTGTTTCCTTCCTACCTCCCTCCTTCTTTCCTTCCCTTCCTCTCTTCTTTCCTTCTTTCCTTCCTTCCTTCTTTCTTTCCTTCCTTCCTTCCCTCCCTCCTTTGTTCCTCAATAGATTTTTACTCTGCCAACTGTGCCCAAGGCCCAATGCTGGATACAGGCATGGATCAGGCCCAGACACTGTCCTCAAGAAGCTCCCTGGACACACATACAAACTAATAAAGACAATAGAGCTCCCTGTGTTTGACACTGAGAATGTGCTTGAGGCCTGGGACCATGAGAAAGGGAGAGGTTAGTTTTACCTGGGGGCTAGAGGTCAGAAACACTTCCTATGAGAGGTGACAGTGGTGCGTGATCAATATGTGTGGTGTGAACAAAGGCACTCACCAGTGGAGGAGAAGAGAGTCACACAGGCGCGGGCAGGGAGGTGTGACCCGGCCTGGGACGAGGTGAGCCATCAACTGACTTCCTAGATAAGAAACCCACGTGGCCAAAGCTGCGGCCCTGCCGATCCAATTCATAGAATCCCTTACTTGACAAGTAGCAGAATAAGAGGGGTCCTCGGAAAATACCTGACCCCACCCCTCATGATTCTGAAGGGCTACTGAGCCCAGTAGGGGAAGGGACTAGCTCGAAGTCTAATCGTGGGGTGATGGGGAGAGCCAGAGCCTGGGATGAGTCCCTGGCTGGATCACTTGGAGCCACAGTTCTGCCTTGGCGCTGATCTTTTGAGTCTCAGTTTGTCATTGCATGAGACCGTGGGCGCAAGACTTCAAACACGAAGTCCCCTCAACTTCCAAAGACCCTAGAGAGAAAGGTCTAATGCCAGGTCACCACAGCGAGTTAGGGACACAGGTGTGGGCTCACAAATAAATGTGAGCCGAGTAACAGTAAGTGGGGAGGGGAGGCCGGCTCTCAGCGCTCGCCCGGGGCGGTCCGCTCCTTGTCCGAGTCCTCCTGCTGCACCTCCAGCCGGCCTTGCTGGTGCACGGTGTCGCTCCGGCTTTGCAAGTGACGAAACTGAGGACAGAGGCGGCTGACTTGCCCAAGGTCATAGGAGGGGAATCAGGATTTGAATCCAGTTTTTAAAAATTGTATTTCTTACTATTATTTTTTAGAAGTCAGGCCCTCTCTCTGTTGCCCAGGCTGGAGTACAATGGCATGATTGTGGCTCACTGCAGCCTCAACCTCCTGGCCTCAAGCAATCCTCCCCCTTCAGCCCCCCAAGTAGTTGGGACTACAGGTGCACACCACGAGGTCCAGCTAATTTTTAAACAATTGTTTATTTTTGTAGAGATGCAGTCTTGCTATGTTGCTCAGGCCCAACTCCTGGCCTTAAGCGACATTGCCACCTCAGCCTCCCAAAGTGCTGGGATTACAGATGTGAGCCACTGCACCTAGGCTGAACCTAGTTTTTTGAAAATGTCAAAGCCCCTGTGCTGTTTCCTGTCCTGGGATGTCCCCTTATGGGTCTCAAAGGGAAGCTGAGGCTCAGACCGCAGGAGAGCTGCCCCTCTAGGGTTGCTAAGCAGCCTAGTTCAGGGTCTCTGACCGTCCCCTGTGAGTGTTAAAACCTGTGTCAAGTAGTAAAGTGACCAGATAGTCTTGGCCCTTTGTCGTCCCCTGAGGAGGCTGACGCTCAGTCTCCGTCCAAAGCTCTAGGGTTGGGGGAGTGTGCCGTTGGGAGAGAGCCACCAGGATGGGCAGAGGGCAGGGCCCGTGCCCAGCTCTGCCTCTCCAAAGGCCTCCCTGGGCAGGCCTCTCTCCCCGCAGGCTGCTGAGGACCCAGGAGGCCTTGGTCTAGCATAGACCTGGCATGCAGGTGCGCGGGAGGCAGTCAGGCCTCTGACCCCTGCAGCTGGCTGTGAGCCTCACACCTGAGCTGTGGGCTTGAGATCTAGTCTCTTTTCCCTGAGTGACGCCACCCCAGTGGTCCATGTGGGTGCCATGTGCCTGTCATCTCTTGCCCCGTCCTTAGGCCCTGGAAGCCAGCCACAAGTTGCACAGACCCCTGGCACAGTCAGAGTCCGACTGGTCTCACTCGCAGGCCACCTTGACTCAGCGAACCTCAGGCCTGGGGGCTTCGCCCAGCATACCTTCGCAATGCATCCAGCCACTGTATCGAGGCCCCGTCAGCATGACCTGAAGGTCTAGGCAGCCGAGCCAGCTGCCCAGAGGAGCATTGGTTTCCTGGGATCCCCCAACCCAAGAGACCGGCAGCCTGGTCTCCTTCCTTCCCTGACCCATCTCTGCCCCGCAAGATACTCTTTTTTTCTCACGACACCTCACTCTTCACTTTGGGGTCTTTCCCTAAGTCTCTGAGTGGCCCTCAGCTTGTAGCTCAAATGTCACATCCCTAGTGAGGAGCCCCGGGCTAAAGAAGTGTCCCCTGCCCTGGTCGCTTTCTGCCACGACACCCTGTGCTGTTCTCTTTAAGGCTGTGTCTCTGAAATCATTTTGTTGATGTGTGTCTTTACCTGGGTGTAATCTGTCTCCCCCACAGGGAAGTTGTATTTAGTGCCGGTTAAATGAGTGAAGGAGGAAAGAGTGAACAAGTGAGTGCGTGGTGGCCTGACTCTTGCCTGAGCTCACATGCCATAACTAGCTGAGCGAATAGTAAATAAGTGATCTCACATCTCTGGGCCTCTGTTTTCCCTTCTGGAAAGTGGGACCAGTGACAGCTTCCTCCCAGGGAATGGGAGAGTGAACGCAGCGGTCAGGCGAGGGTCTCAGGACGCAGTGAGTGCTCACTGCGGGGGCTGATGAATTGCTGGGCCAGAGAACATTTCCTCTGGGTATGTGGGGCTGGGATTGAGGCAGGCTGAGTGCAGTGAGCAAATTCGGGAGCAGCGGGAACCTTGGATTTTGGCCCCAGCAGCTCCTCGCGGGCCACATGACTTCGGTCTGTTGGCTTTTCTAGGCCTCAGCTTCTCCATCAGAATCATGGAAGACTCATTTTTCATGCAGACACACAAGAGAGTGTTTGGGAACACACTTCAGAGCACGTATCCATGGGGCAGAGGGTGAGGGAGCACACACGTGGGAGTCTGATGGGTCTGGGCTTGTGCCTTGGCTTGGAGATCCCCCAGCTGTGTGGCCTTAGCCACAGTGAAAGTGGGCCCTATCTAGAGTGGGACCAGCCCCGAGGATGCCAGCTCCGGGCCTGCCCTTGGGTGCTCACAGGAGGCGCTAAGTAGAGGCAGATGGTAAAGGAACAGTGTTGGCCCAGCAGGGAGGGTGCACTCACACAGGAGGCCTGGGAGCTGTGGGAACCCGTCCTAACCCTGCATCCCTAACCCAGACGCTGGGTTAAGGAAGGCTTCTCAGAGGAGGCAGCATAGAAGCCAAGACCCAAAGGGAGAGGAGGAGCTGGCCATGACAGAATGAGGAACGGGGGGTGGAGTGCAAGGCAGAAGGAACAGCTGTGCAAAGGCCCAGAGGTGGGCAAGGGCTTGTTCTCCATAGTCCCCATCTGGTGGGTCTCCACTCCCTCCCAGGAGACTCCTGTTGTGAAACACCCTGGCCTGACGTGGAAGCTGTGTGTCTCCGAACTCAGGCAATTGGCCTTCAGCATTTGTCTCAGTCTGCTCAGTCTGAGCTGGCTGCTTTGAGTATATCGCGGATGGGGTGCTTAAACAACACACAGTTGTTTCTCACAGCTCTAGATGCTGAGATATTCAAGATTAAGGCGCTGGCCAATTTGGTTGCCGGGGAGGGCTTCCTTCCTGCCTTGCAGATGGCCACTTTCTCATGATGTCTGCCCATGGTGGAGAAAGAGCGATTTCTCCCTCTTCCTCTTCTCATAAGGGCACAAATCCCATCATGTGGGGACCGCCCTCAAGACTGCATCTAACCCTAATACCTCCCAAAGCTCCCATCTCCAGGTACCACCACATTGTAGGGGTTGGACTCCAACCAAGGAATGTTTGCAGGGACGCAATTCAGTCTATAGCAGTGCTTGTTGGAGGCCTGAGGGTCAAATAGAAGCACATGGAATCTGGAAGGACCCTCAGTGGTTTTATTCTAGAGGGTCAGCCTCATGAGGACAGGTGCTGTGCCTGTCTGGGGCCCAGAACACAGTGTGGCACACGGCAGGTTCTTAGGACATACTTGTTAAATGGAAGGAGGAAGGGGGCTGGGCCGGGGAGGCGACTCTCTCTGAGCAGTCCCTGGCTACCAGCGCCAAAATAAAAATAAAAAAGGAAGGCGGAATCCAGCACCCTCCTCTCAGATGGATAAACTGAGGCTGAGCTAGGGCAAAGGACGTGGCAACATCACGCTGAAGGCTGATGGCCGCACTGGGACAAGGGCTGCCCCTCAGGCCAGTTCAGCTCCACTTGCATCCCTTTATTCAGCAGTTATTAAGTACCTACTGTATCCCAGGGAGCATTCCAGTGCAGGGGGTACAGCAGTGAGCAAGCTGACAGTGTCTGATTTCATGGAGCCTACTCTAGTGGGGAGAGGTGGCAATAAACATGGTAAAGAATTAAAATAGGATTCCAGGCGCTGACAGATGCCATGGAGAAAGTGGAGTAGATTGGAGGGGAGAGACGATGAAGAGAGGGCTGGGGTTCTTGAAACAGACATGTCAGGGAAGGCATCTCTGGGAAGGTGACACTGGAGCAAGGCCTGAAGGAAGTTGGTGGTTTAAAACTATGCCCCCAAATTCCTTGATAGTCTTCCTTTCAAGAGACGGGTTTAGGCAGGGCACGGTGGCTGACGCCTGTAATTCCAGCACTTTGGGAGGCCAAGGTGGGCGGATCACCTGAGTTCAGGAGTTTGACACCAGCCTGGCCAACATGGTGAAACCCTGTCTCTACTAAAAATACAAAAATTCGCTGGGCGTGGTGGCAGATGCCTGTAGTCCCAGTGACTCAGTAGGCTGAAGCAGGAGAAAGGCTTGAACCCAGGAGGCGGAGGTTGCAGTGAGCCGAGCTTGCACCACTGCACTTCAGCCTGGATGACAGAGCAAGACTACGTCTTACAAAAAAAAAGAAAAGAAGGAGACGAGCTTAATTTTCTTCCCTTGGAGCGTGGACTGAACTTGGAGACTCACTTCAAACTATGAAAACATGCCACAAACCACGGCCTGTGACTCCGAGGGTAGGTCACGAAATACGCTGCAGTTTCTGGCTTGCTCTCTCTCTCTCTCTCAGATGCTCTGCTCTGGGGAAAACCAGGTGCCATGCCATGGAGAGGCACAGCTAGAGAGGAAGTAGCCCCTTCTTCCAGCAGCCAGGGAGGAACCGAGCCTTCTTGCCAGCAGCCTTGTGATTGCACCGTCTGGGAGGTGGACCCTCCTGCCCTAGTCAAGCCTTCAGGTGACTGCAGCACTGCCACATTCCACGGCAGCCTCATCCGAGGGTCTGAGCTGGAATCAGCCACTCCTGGATTTCTGACGCATAGAGACTGTGATAGTAAGGCTTGTTGTTTTAAGCCAGTAAATTTTGGGGTAACTTGTTATGCAGCAGAGTCAACCGTAGGGAAATGGGGGGTGACTGTGACCCGCAGAGGGAGTAGCAGGTGCAAAGGCCCCGAGCCTCCATGCAGGGAAGGCGGAGACGGCCCCTGTGGCCCAGTCCCCATCTGGTTGGTCCTCAGTGTCTTCGTTTGCCACCAGTGCTCTCTTAACGCCTCGAGGGATATTATCTGATGAGAAATGTGATGACAGACCCAGGAAGGCTCAGAGAGGTTAGGG
Source organism: Cheracebus regulus (assembly GCA_963574635.1). Taxonomy (NCBI): domain Eukaryota; kingdom Metazoa; phylum Chordata; class Mammalia; order Primates; family Pitheciidae; genus Cheracebus; species Cheracebus regulus. The sequence goes on along the minus strand of CAUYQU010046302.1, from coordinate 85,280 downwards.
ACTTGCTCAGCCACACAGCCAGTTGTGGTGAACCTGAGACGTGGGCTCACTCCAAGCAGGCATCTTCCATGTTACGGCCCTGACACTGACGTCTGACTGCTTGCCACACCTCCTGGATCAGACTTCCCAGAGGAGGGGGCTGGAATCCCCACTTTGGTCACTTCCTGGGTGATTTGCACCCATGCTCATGATGGTGAGCCCCTGCCCTACAGTCCTCGGTTTTCTTGGGTTCTCTGCTGCTCCAGATCTTCAAGCCTCCCAGCCAAGACTATCTCATCCTTCAGAACCTACCCCAGGCATTACCTCCTCTAGGGAGCCTTCCCCCTCTTTCCCAATCCCCAGGGTCAGACTTCCCAGTCACAGATGGGCTCTGAGCTCTGCTCTAGCCCCTCTGCCATAGAGGTGTTAATGATTGTCCATGTCATTGCTCTTAAACACTGGCGCCTCATTATTCGTTTAGACGTCTGAGTCTCTGAGGCTGCAGAATGCGTATGCTGTACCCCATATAAGTTCAGAAGCCAGGGTAGGGTCTGGAGCCTCGGAGACTCTGAGTACCATGTTCTGGATGGGGAGAAAAATCAGTGGATGGAAACAAAACTGGAAGAAAGGAAGAGAAAGGAGAGGAGGAAGATGGGAAGAAGATGAAGGAGGGATGAGGGGCCAGATAGGAAAATTGGGAGGAGGGTTGAGAGGAAGGATGGGAGGAGGGACAGAACCAGGAGGAAGGTGGGTGAGGGACTAGGAAGAGTCTAAAAGAAGGCTTGGAGGAGGGGTGAGAAGGGGCTGGAGAGGGGAGGATGGATAGGAGGAAGGTTGGGAGGGGAGGGATGGGCAAATGAATGAATGAATGAATGAGTACGCAAGTGGGTGAACACAGCCTCTCCAACAGCCGTGCCTCCAGTCTGCTTAGACAGGAGTTGCAAGTTGCCGTAACTCCAGGCGGGCTGGGCTAAGTTAACCAGGCCTCTGTTTTACTAACGCCCTCTTTCACAGCAGAGGCAATTACAGCCAACGGCTGGAAGCTTCTCCCCAGGCTGCCCCACCTGCCCTGTCCCGTCCCATTAACTTCCAATTCAACAGCCATCCCCAACCTGCAATGTATAATGAAAGACATTCAAAATATATCCAAATGGCATGAGTATTGATTTATTAATGCTGGGGAATGTTGCTCTAATTGAATTGAGATCCAGGAAGTAAGTTAATGCAGCTGACGGTGCTACAGGAATTGAATTACCCCAGGGCCCAGAATTATTACCTTTTCACTCTCTTTGTTGTCAGTGGGATAAATAACAAATCAATTGACGATTCACCCTGGTGGCAAGAAAGAAAAGGCCCACGGAGCCCTGGGCACGGGGTTGGGGAACAGGCATGGGTGAGGGGTGGGGAGCTTCCTGGAGGAGGTGGAGCAGGAAGGGGAGAAGTGGAGGGTCTGCCCCTAAGCTAGAACCCTCCCTGGACTCCCGCCTATTGCCAGCCTCTCTACTCCAGCAGCCAGAGTTCCATAACCCATGAGCTGCCCGGGCTGGAACAGCCATTGCTGCCCACTGAAGGCATCCCTCACAGCCTCTCTGGGGTCCAGAGAGTGGGACGAAGTTGCCCCAAGTCACCCAGCGAGTCTCCCCGTAATTCTCGCCACACCCCTGGCCTTGCCTCTGTCTGCTCATCCTCAGGTGTCTGCACCTGGTCCCTCTCCTTCTCCCTCCTGCCCTGGGCTTCCCATCCCTAAGGGTCCTCTGTGGCTGGAGGCCTCCGCTGGGCAAGGGTTTCTGTCTCTCTGTGGAAGGCCTGATGTTCCTTTCACCTGGCCACAGAGAGATTCACGCAAGAATTCTGGAAATGTCTCAGAGGAAGAAAGACTTTGGTTTGCTCTATCTTAAGGAAGAACCCTAGGAGTGAGGCCAAGAGGTTACACCCTCAACTAGCGTCTTCCTTCAAATTCCCTACACTCCAGGCCAGGCACGGTGGCTCACACTTGTAATCCCAACACTTTGGGAGGCTGAGTCGGGCGGATCACGAGGTCAGGAGATTGAGACCATTCTGACCAACATGGTGAAACCCCGTCTCTACTAAAAATACAAAAATTAGCCAGGTGTGGTGGCATGTGCCTGTAATCCCAGCTACTCGGGAGACTGAGGCAGGAGAATCGCTTGAACCAGGGAGTTGGAGGTTGTAGTGAGCAGAGATCGCGTCACTGCACTCCAGCCTGGTGACAGAGCGAGACTCTGTCTCAAAAGAAAAAAAAATCCCTTGCCTTCCTCTTCTCCATTGCGTCTTCAGCTTTCTCTCTGCCTCACCTCCAATGCCACGCCTTTTAGGGGAGTGACCATCTCTTCAAAATAGAGGCTGCAGGACAAAGCCGTGCCTGGTTTGCAGACCCAGGAATGCTTGTTCCTCACTTTGCAACCTCGGGTTACTGAATTCTCACCTCAAGCCTCAGTTTGCTCACCCATCAAGTAAGAGCAAACTCCCTTAGCCTCACACGCTGGTGGCTCAGAAGTGCTGCAAAAAACACCCAGCTGTCAACGGGCGGGACTGGCTGGCGAGTGGCTGCCAGGGACCACACGCTCCTCCTGCCAGACGCCTCCAGGCGTCCGCTGTCCAAATGGGTGTCTGCAGAGCAGCCCGGCTGGCCATGTTCTGGTCAAGGAAGAGAAAGGCTGAGTTAATTAAATCAACAGCTAACAGTGCAGGTTACCCACAAAAGTGAACTTTAGTGCCCCTAAAACCACTGACCAAAGGAGGGCTGGGAAAAAAAATGAAACCACAGTTGGAGTAAAATGGAAAAAGAAATCATCAGCTCTCCATCACTTCAGCTGGCCACAGGTATCAGAATATTAATTGGTCTTTGACTCGATTTGGCTGTGGGACTCAGGGCAGGCTGTGGCTTTGGGGAGCCAGACAGCGCCTTGGGGCCTGCGAGGGTCAGGCTAGGAGCTGGCTGGCTGCAGGGGAGGGGAGGGGTGAGGGGAGGGGTGAGGGGAGGGGCGGGGCCTGGGCCGGGCCGAGAGGACGCACTTGTGTGCAGGGGAGTGGGCAGGCGTGAGTGTGGAAGTGGGTGTGGGTGCCCTGCGGGTGTGAGGCGTGGGAGGCACGTGTGAGTGTGGTGAGCCGGCCGGGCCACACGCGGTGTCACTTGAAAAGAGCCCAAACCGTGTTGGGCGCAGAAAAGCTCTCTAGACACGCTGGCTGTTCTCATCTGGTTCTCACCACAGCTCCAGCAAGGAGGCCATTCCGAGAAGGGGGAGGTGGAGGCTCGCAGACAGGGCTGCCGGGTCTCTCCCAAGAGCTCCCACCACCGCTGCAGCAATCACGACACATCATGATACGCTTAGTTCCTATTTAGGAAGTGACCAGTGGGACTCGAGCTCAGTGCCAGGCACAGAGGAGGAACTGGAAGCATTTGGGTTGAATTTGCTCAGACTCTGAATCTGTGCTCGGGACAAGCACCTGTGCCCGGCCCAGGCCCTGCACACTCTGTGGCTTCTCAGGGGTCAGCCTGCAGCAGCCAAGGGTGGGAATCCACACCACGGTGGAGGGACCAGAGTGCACTGTGGGGAGCGGCTTTCTTTCGGCTGCAGCTGCTGCGTGGTGTTCTCTTCGGCTCACAGCCCATGGGCACAGACACTGCGTCCTGCCCTTCCCCTGCTGCCCACCCCTCACATGTGCCCATGGAACATAAGAAGAGCAAGTCACCTATCTGAGGGGCATCCTCACTGCTGGGGACAGGATCGGTGGAGCCCATGAGTGGAGTGAGAAACGGCAAGCGCCCAGCAGACTCTCAGGAGCACCTGGAAGGACCTTGAGTTTGGGGGCGTCTGGGGGATGCATCTGTTTGCAGCAGTGCCCCCCGTGCCTGGACAAAGCCCTTCCCCAAGAAAGGCCTGCTCAGCTCCCCAGCCCTCTTTATGGGTTCCGGGACACTGTGAGCAAGAAGGGCTCTTAGATCACTTGTCTGGCCCTTCAGTTCATAAAGGAAGTAACGAGGCACAGAGAGGGCAAGGGACTTGCTTGAAGTCACACAGCAAGTTAGAACGCAGGGCTCCAGGTTTCCAGCTCCAGGCCTCTCAGACTTCTGTGCTTCCAGGGGTCATGTGGGTGGCATTAAAGCCATAGTGCAAGCGACAAAGTGGCAACTGACATTGGCTTTAGTGTCGGGAAAGCAAGAGGGAGTGCTGGAGACTGTTGCAAACTGGAGGGTCCATGTGTGATCCCGGCGGGGGTGGGGGCCTGCTACCCAGTGGGAAGGTGCCAGAGCTTCTGCTTTTTCCAGGAAAGTTGAAAATCTGGGTTTTCATGTGATATGAAGTTTTACAATTGTTAAATGTTGACAAAGCTAAAAAAATTCAAAAGCATGGTGATATGCAAAGCAAAATGACCTGTTAGCCACCTGTGGGCTGTGAGTTTGCCACCTTGGGGCTGTCTGTCTATGGGGCTTGGTGGGTGGAGTTGTGGGAGGAGGTGAAAGGTCTAGATGCTGCCAAGAGCTTCTGAGCTTTGAGACCCTGTTGGCTGATTAGATTCATTTACTCATTCGTTCACCCCCTTGGTCTGGGCTCTGCTATCTTTCCTCTTTGTTTCAGGGGTCTGCCTTCCCTTTAGCAGAATAACCTTCCTGAGATCCCCAGCGTCCCAGCAGCCAGCTTCTGGGCAGTGAAGGATTTCCAGGGCACCGGGAGCCTGCTGGGACCTCTCCCTGCGTCTTTCTGGATAAGGGTCAAGGGCCTCCTGGTGTGGTGGAGAGTGAAGCTGAGCTACAGAGCCCGCTCCAGACAGACCTACTGCTAGTCTTAGTTCCATTCCTACCCTGGGGATTAAAATCTGGGATTGGCAGATTAGGTCTGAATCCAGGCTCTGCCACTAACAAGCTGTGTGACCTTAAACAAGTGACCACCCCTCTCTGAGCCTCGGAAAGAAGACCCTGCAGATGCCTGGCCCGTGTTTCCTTGGCATTCACTTTCTCACGTTTGGTGCTGCTTACTGCAAACTCCATGACTCTCTGCCCGAGGGCTTGTCCTCTCTGTGTGAGTGAAATAGACACTCAGGGGCTTTGAGCCTGGAACACACACGCCCCCTGAAGCTGCAACAGTAAGGCACTAAGGTGTCGGTGGACAAATACCCCAGCTCCCTGGCCCCTCACTTCGGATGCTCCTGGGGCATATTCTGTGCCATCTCCCAGCAAGCCCCAGCCATTTTGGTTGCCTGCAGCAGTCATTTGTTTAATGACTCAGCCTCATACAACTTTCTGCCCTTCCCTGTCTCATTTCTCCTCTTCCTTTTCTGTATTTCCTGGTGTCATATCTGAAATGCATTACTCACAGGAAACCGAGCTCTCGCCTAAGGCTGCTTCTAGGGGAAGCCACACTAAACCTCAGTTTACGCAGCTGTCAAATGGGTCCATTTACCATCACTTCAGAATCGCTGTGAGGGTAAACAACTTACTGCATATGTAAAATGCCCGAGAGCTGCCTGGCACACTGCTAGCTTTTCCCCAATGGGTGGCAGGTTTGTTTTTTTTTAAGACAGAGTCTCATTCCTGTCACCTAGGCTAGAGTGCTTTGATGTGATCTCGGCTCACTACAACCTCTACCTCCTGGGTTCAGGAGATTTTCCTGCCTTAGCCTCCTGAGTAGCTGGGATTATAGACACCCACTACCACCCCTGGCTAATTTTTTGTATTTTTAGTAGAGATAGGGTTTCACCATGTTGGCCAGGCTGGTCGAACTCCCAACCTCAAGTGATCCGCCCGCCTCAGCCTCCCAAAGTGCTGGGATTACAGGCGTGAGCCACGCGCCTGGCCGGGTGCTGGTTTTATTGCTATTGATGAGGCTGTTGTGTCATTGGGATGACCTCCTAGGTCCCAAGGTCAGGGCCATTAGGGCAGTTTTGATGTGGGAGACTGGCTGCTGCAGGAGGGCCTCGGGGGTTGACTTGAGGACTGAAGGTGAAAGGGGCAGGAAAGATGTGGCCTCTGTGGTGGGAACAGTGGGGACAGTGGGGTCTGGGTAGCAGATTGGGCCCCCAGGGGAGACTTTTGGCACCACCCCCACCCCAGACCTCAGAATTGTTATTGGACATGGTGCTGATGGGGCTGAGGCCAGCTGTCACCATCAAGGGGGTGGGCACTGAAAGGGGAGGGGGCAGAGGATGAAGGGGACCCTGCAGCCTGGAGTGCCCCGTGGCCACTCCGTGCTTCAGGAGTTGCCTGAGCTGAGTCTCCAGGAGGGATTTAAGAGAGACAGAGTCTGCTGAACTCAGCACAGGTGGCTTCTGGGGGTGGGGTTGGGTGCAGAGGCCGGTATCCCAGATGTCTCTCTGGAAGAGCACATACAAGATCTTCAACCTGCCAGATTCTGGGGAGGCCACAGAGGCCAAGATCCATCCCAGCAGGTTCTTGAGCCAGAACCTTGGTCAAGACACCGCCCCCTGCCCCTCCCCACAAATCAGTTTCCTCATCTTTAACATGGAACTAACAAGAATCCCACTGACTTCCTAGGGTTGTTTTGAAGTGTCCATAAAATGAAATTGAGCCAGAGAAGCATGTGCCAGCTCCCTCCCTGGGAAAGAGCATGACCTCCCCTCTCTGCCCAGGACCCCTGCTTGTCCCTCTCTCTGCCTCTGACCTTCTGCCTGCCTGTGCCATGACCTGGAGGGTGGGGGATGGGCACCAACATCTTCTTCTGACTTACCTGCCTTTGGCTGCAAACCTCACACAAATTCAAGGCACCTGTGGTTGCAGCGGAATCTTTACATCCAAAGGGATGTAGCTCCCTTTGGGATAAAGGGTTTAGGGTGCCCTCCAAAGCCTTTAAGGAATGACATTCCAAGTGAATCTCTTGTCCTCAGTCAGTAGTATCTGCCCCTGCCACCAACACAGACACACAGACAGACACACATACACACAGACACACACACACACACACATACACACACACACACGTGTCCTCTCTATGAAACCTGCACGAACCCCCTCAGAGAGCTGCCCTGGACTTGGGTTCTGAGTTCCCACAGCCAGAATCATCCTCTCCTGCTGCACAGCCACCTTGCTCAAGAATCCTAAATCCAGCACCTGAGAGTTTGCAAAGCCCCATCATGCACTCAACTTCCTCATTTGCTCCACGGAATCACTCCTTGAGGATGGTAGGCCACAGTTAGGGTTCCCATTTTGCTGATAAGAAAACTGAGCCAGTGGCCAGGACTAGAGTGAGGCAGGCAAGGTGCCCGGGGTGTCGAATCTAAGGAGGTGCTCGCTGTGCAGCACCAACCCAGCACTCGTGGGAGCCTGGGGGTGAGCTGCCCTGTGCCCCTCGCTTGACTCATCCTGGGCCACCGAGTCCTGGCTCTGAAGCTGAGGCTGGAGGGGCTCCAGGCCCTGCCCGAGTGTCTCAGTGAGGAAGAGGCAGAGCTGTCACCAAGGTCCCTTTTCCCTGACTCCAGACTGGGGCTCTTTCCTCTACACCATAGTGAGAGAATATTTTTGAATGGAGGGATTGTTAGTGGGGAAAATGACCTTGGTAGAAGGACGATGGGTTCGTGTAGGGTTTGGGTTTTGGTGAAATGTAAGACCTGGAAATACACCATGAGTCTGTCCAGGAACGACTGGGAAAGCCCTTCTTGCAGACAAGCATGAGGCCTTGGGTGGGGATTTGCAATTCTCATGATTCTTATCAGTGTTCCAGAAGGAGGGGACTGCTCAGCACTGGGGGCACTAGTGTCCTCAGAGCTGTGGGAACAGGACTATTTGGCAGAATATGGTGACACAAAAAAGTGCACACACCGCGAGGCGCAGCCGTCGCACTGCTGGAAGTAACTGGAATGGCTGCTGATGCACCCGACGCGGCAGGCAGTGTTCTTGTGCTACAGACGTGGTAATTCATTGCATGCCCATGGGGCCTCTAGGGCACGTGCAGTTATTGTCTGCATTTTTCAGATGAGGAAACTGAACTCCAGAGACTGACCTGTTCAAGGTCACTCAGCTCATAAGTGGCAGAGCCGGCTCCTGCATGTGTGCTCTAAGCTGCCGTCTTTAGAATCGTTCACCTGATCACACCCTCGGGACTGCAGAATGTTCACAAAGAAGGGAACTGTATTGGTACAATGGGCACTGGAGTCACGCCTTCCAGAACATTCCACAATCCTCCCGGACTGTGAAACATAATGAGCGCAAAGTGCACACTGTTCCCCTGTGCTTTGATTCATTCTTTTTTTTTTTTTTTTTTTTGAGATGGAGTTTTGCTCTTGTCATCCAGGCTGGAGTGCAATGATGTGATCTTGGCTCATAGCAACCTCCGCCTCCCAAGTTCAAGTGATTCTCCTGTCTCAGCCTCCCAAGTAGCTGGGATTACAGGCATGCGCCACCACACCTGGCTAATTTTTTGTAGTTTTAGTAGAGATGGGGTTTCTCCATGTTAGTCAGGCTGGTCTCAAATTCCCAACCTCAGATGATCCACCTGCCTCGGTCTCCCAAAGTGCTGGGATTACAGGCGTGAGGCACTGCGCTACATATTACTATATATTAACTGGAAAAAAGGAATGCGCTACTCTGTCCCTGAGCCTATTTGTATAACAAGAAAAGCAAAAGCGCACTCAGCCCTCTGAGCATCGAATGGGCTGGGGGTATCCAGACCAAGTGGGTGCTGGCGCCTAGGCCGCTTCCAGGCATTGCTGGGGACGGAGAACCAGCTCTGGGAATGTGGGCAGTGGACCGTGGTCTGTAACAACACGCAGGTGTTACTTTTCTAATGAATCAGGAAACACATATTTTTTAAAAGAAAAGATATAAAAGGATCTTCAAAATGGGTCCCAAGAATCCCTCCTGAATTTTGGCTCCCAGACTCCCTGGGGAGGTCTTTGCCTCAATGACTCAGGTCTGTCGTTGTGGAGAGGGGAGGGACGAACATGTCGCAAGGAAAGATTTCTGCTTTTTGTCTTTCTCAGTGCACTCTTTGGTTTGGGGCAGCCGAGGGGCTGGGAACCTTGTGCCCGATCTTCTGCTGAAGGCCTCCGTGGCAGAGGGTAGTGGGCCAGGAACCTGGACTCTGCCTGGGAGCCCTCACTCACCCTTCCTAGGTCCCAACGTCCTTCTGCGCCCCTTCCTGCCCAGCCCTGACCACTTATGTACACTTGGGGCCGTTGCTTTCCTCTGGCTTCAGTTTTCTCACCTGCAGAATGGGAATAATATCCCTCCTAAGCTTGCTCTAAGGATGAAGTAAGATGCACTTGAGAACTGTCGAGGAGGAAAGATTGGAGGGATAAGTACAGTTTTTATTTAGTAGTAACCGTTTGGATCAGAGACATCAGGGTTTGAATTCTAGCTCTCTCACTGAGGAGCGGTGGACAAGGTAGTGAACCTCAGACCTGATTCTTCATTTGCAAAGTAGACATAAGAGTAAGAAAATTGCAGAGTTGAAATAGAAATTTGATGAACCAATTCAGGGAGGCATTCAACCTGGCTCCTGGCATACAGGAAGCGCTCAATAATTGGTTGTCATGATAAGGAGGAAGGGGCACGGAGCTAACTGGGGTGCCTGCAGCTCATGGAAGCCTGAGAGGGCATTCGCGGCCATGCTGCCAGGACGGCCCGTGCGAAGGGCGGGCCCTCGGGAAGCTGAGCCTTCTTTCTGCCGTGACTCTGAGAAGGGGAACCGGGGCTGGGGTTTGGCAGGAGGAGTGTGGCCACCATGGTGAGTCCCGCAGCCCGGACCTGGGGGCTGCTCTCCCACCGCATGCGGGTGGCCGTCGGGGAATGGAGAAGTGAAGAGCTGTCTCCTGGGGAGGGCCAGACAGGCCTGGCCGAGGGTGGAAAATCCCTCTGGTCAGCAGGGCCTGAGGCGTGGGAAGTGTGTCCCCAGGCCTGTCACCTGCACCCGCAATGTCCCTGGTCTCACTCCTGCTGCCCGGGCCCCAGGCTTCCCCAGCTTGGCCCTACCCAGTCAACTGAGGCCAGGTTAACCTTCCTGAGGCCCAGCCAGGACCGGCCCCTGTGCTGGTCAGGCCTCTCTGTGGCTCACCAGTGTCCTCCACAGACCCACGTCCTCACCCTGGCCTTCCCAGCCTGCCTCAGGCACCCTCCACCTGCCCTCAGCCTTCCCAGTGTGGCTGGAGGGCGGGGCGTGGGGCTCGGCCAGCCCTGGAGTCTCCCAGCCTTGCTCCAAACCGGCACCCTAGACTTCTCCCTTGCATGGGGTCAGCACTTCCCAGCTCATGCTGTGGATCACCCAGAGTCCCTCTGCACAGCAGGGCGGGCACTGGGACCCCCAGGTGGCCACCATGGAGATGGCCCTGCAGCTCCTCTTCAGGAGGTGCTGCCCGCAGCACCGAGACTGAGCCACCAGCTCTCTGGACCCCCACTACGTTTCCCTGGAGGCCACACACCCCGCCCCAGTTTCTTCCTACCCTCCCTTCCCGAGCACAGTGGAGGTGTCAGACCTGCACCCTGGCCTGCGGCCCTCTGCCTGCTTCTGCTCCCTCTCCCGGGTAATCTGCCCAGGGGCTCCCCCAGAGGTGTCTCCAACCTGGTGCCTGCTTATCAGAGCCCTAAACCAATGTGCCTATTCAATAGTGGGGAAAACTGAAACACAAGTGAGAAGTGGCTTCCCGAAGTCACACAACCAATGATGTCCAGATCCAGGCCCAGCACCCGTGTTTCTTCCATGGAACGAGGCTGCGCTGGAGGCGTGAACTCAGGTAAGAGGTTCTTACCTGAACCCACATCTGGAGACATCTGGCCTCCTGCCCCGGGAGCCAACCCTCTCCCCAGTGGTGGTGGGGGCTCAGATCCTGCAGCCTGTGGGGGTCCTGCTGGGATGGGGAGCACTGTCTACAGGGAGCCTGAGCGCCTGAGCCACTGGCTTTTAAAGCTGCACGACATCATTAAGTCTGGGCTGCAGCAGGAGGGGCGGGTGGGCGCTGGGGCAGGGACGCCAGGCCCTAATGGCTTCTGAACGACTCTCTGTCGCCATTTCCCACTTCTGGAGAGGGCAGAGCAGGGGCTGAGGGCGCCACCCCAGGGGAGGGCCTGCTGGCGGGTGGGAGCATTCTGGGGAGCCTGCTCTTGCACTTGGGAGGGAGGCTGTCTGACCCCCTCCACCTGTCATTCTCAAGGGCCTCATTCTCCAGGGAGGGACGGCAAGGCCCGTGGTGCAGGGACTTAGTCAAGGCCACATGAGATGCTGCCTGACTGCCTTTGCCCCTTTCGGTGAAGTGCTCCCCGCCTCCAGCAGATTTCTCCCTCTCTTCCCACACCCAGACCAACCATCTCCACCATCTCCCTGGAAGGAGGCGGGGCTGCGGCTTCTCCCAGGGAGAAAATGATCCAGGAGCCGCCTTCCCAGCACAGGCAGAGGTCTGTCTGCTTGGCTCCCTCGTTTCAGTGGGGGTTCATCTTCATCAAAAGCACACAAAGTGATGCGATTTCAGCCTCCGCTCTGCAGGTGAATCACAAGCCCGTGAGTTCCCACTTCTGCTCTCCCTTCTTGTAGCCACTCTCCCTGCCCCACTCCTCTCAGTCCCTCCAGCACGGCAAGCCCCTTCCCTCCACTGGGCTTCAGCGGGGCCCTGCTCCTCCGGCCTCACCACTGCGGTCCACTCACGCCCCACCCCTCAGCTCCAGGACCATGCCTTCGGAGAAGCACCTGCCCTGAACCCTTGATGCAGTGAGGCCCCCACATACCTGTCCCTGCCACCCACTCCTGCTTGTCGTATTATATCACTGTCAATATGTTTGGGATTCTTTGGTTCATGTGTTTCTCTCCAGGCTCGACAACAGGTTCCGAGAGCACACAGGGTCGGCTCCTGTCATGTTTACAGTAGCATTTGATAATAACGAAAGGAAGGAAGGGAGGGAGGGAGGGAGGAAGGAGGGAAAGGAAGGGAGGGAGGGAGGGAGGGAGGGAGGAGGGGAAGGAAGGAGGGAAAGGAAGGGAGAGGGAGGAGGGGGAGGAAAGGAAACGGAAGGGAGGAAATGAGGGAGGGAGGGAGGCAGGAAAGGAAGGAAGGAGGAAGGAAGAAGGAAGGAAGGAAGGAAGAAGGAAGGAAGGAAGGAAGGAAGGAAGGAAGGAAGGAAGGATAGAAACTGAGATTTGGGAAATAGACCATCAAGCTCACACAGAAAAATAACACCACAAAGGCAAGATGATTGCTTGAGTTGTGTTACAAATTCGGCTTTGAGCTTCCCAGCAGTCAAAGCAAAAAGGAAGATATGGTCAGTGACATGAGTGTTGGTGTCAGAAAGGGGGAACCCACCAGTTCCTTGGGGAAGTCTAGCTCTTTGTGGGAGAGAGCATGGTGGCGGGGTGGCTGGGGTCTTCAGCACGCTTCTGTGCATGCACTCAGGGACTTGAGGCAGTCTGTGGGTCAAAGCTGACATGCTGCTAAGAGACGGTGCATCTGCAGAGAGCTGAGGCACGGGGCCACAGCGCGCCAGGGGATTGGTGTGTGGGTGTGCTTACTCCCCTACCAGACGCTCCGTCCAGAGGTCAGGGATGATCAGCCCAGCCTGGGGGCCCAGCTCCATGTCTGGCTCTTGGTAAAGCTTGGCAGAGATCCTAGGCTGCGCCCCAAGGAGTCACCTCTAGCCTGGGAGAGGGGCCGCCTGTGGCTGCAGGGCGTGCAGTGCGGTGCAGGATGGGCCTTGGAGTCTGCCTCATTTGCATGCTTACACCAGCTCTGCCATTTCCCACAGGTTCCCGCGCCTTGCCCGGCTTCCTGTCTGCTTTGTGGAATGGGATCATCACAGCACCGCCCTTGGGACGACGCTGGGAGGATGGAATGACACAAAGCACCTCCAGGCATCAACATCATAGGAGCCCAAGAAATGTCAGCACTTGTTAGGGTCGTTATAACTAGAGGCGCCCAGTGCCAAAGCCAGAAGGTTCTCACCAAAGCGGCAGAGACTTGGTGAGAGGAGTGTTTGCCTCTGAAATGAAGAACCTGGTGAGGGGGTTTCTCATGGTGGAATTTTAGACACGGTTGTCTTCAGCACCTCCAAGGGCTTGCCCTGAACTTGGTTTCTCTGGAAGGAAGTAAACTGAGGCTCAGAGCTGCAGCCTTGGGCATGCCTAGAATGTGTGTGCGGGGAGGGGGTGGGTGGAGGCGGGATGCACCATCTGGGGAGATAAAAAATACCAGGTATCAGGCACATGCCCAGGCTCAGACATACCCAGACATACCCAGGAGTTCTGGAGAGGCAGAGATCCTGCAGAAGGCCGAGAAGGGTCCCGTGGAACTAGGAAGGAGGGTAGAATTCAGGTGCAGGTGGGAGAAGACGGGCATTGGTGGGTGCAGAGTTCATCTGGGGCACAGCCATGGGAGCAGCTGCCACCTGGTGTGGGACTCCACCCCGACTGAGCTTTGTCACGCGTGCTTACAGTCCTCACAGCTCACGTATGAGGAAACTGAGGCACGGGGAGACTCAGAAACCTGCCAGAGGTCACATAGCGGGTGTCTAGTTTGCTCAGGCTGCCATAACAAAATCCCATGGGCTGGGTGGCTTACACCACAGAAATTGATTTCTCACAGTTCTGGAGGTTGGGAAGTCCATGATCAAGCTGCCGACAGGGTAGGCTTCATTACGAGAGAGGTTTCACCCTTCTCTAGGCTTGCGGGCTGTTGCCGTCTCACCTTGTGTGTGCATGGAGAGAGGGAACGAGTTCTCCGGTGCCCCTGCTTATGAGGACACTAATCCCACCGGAATGGGCCCCCACCCTTAGGACCACATTTAGCCTTAATTACTCCCTTAGGGGCCCCCATCTCCAAATATAGCCACAGTGGGGGTTATGGCCTGTGAATTTGGGGGTCACAAATGTTCGGTCCAAAACTTGCTATTGAATCCCTTGGTCCTAGCACTGGTTTAATCAGGTGCCCAGTCGAGATCTGAATCCAGACCATCTGTCCACAGCTCTGGGCTTGAGCACACATGTGGGGGGCAGTGGCTGGGGCTCCCAGGCTCAGGGGTACCTGGACAGAGCGAGGTCCTGCCAGAGCCGAGGAGAGTCTGGGGTGAGCAGCGGCAGCAGCAGCCATGGAGAGGCAGAAGTGGAGGAGGGAGCTTGCCCAGGAAGGTCAAGGATCAATGGAGTGTAGGGAGAGCTGGTCTGGGCAGGGCGAGGCACTCATTAGTGGGAGGCCCAGCTGGCCGGCTGCTCCAGACCGTGAACTTGGCAAAGGGCAGCCACCCAGGGGCAGAGGGTGGCCTGTCCGTGTAGACGGGGCTCCCAAGGGGGTCCTGGCCAGATCAATGAGGGCAGCCAGGTCGATGACAGCTCAGCAGGCCCTGGGGGCAAGACTCTGGCTCCCCAGACAGAGAGATCATAACAGCACTCTCGAAGTGTCAGAACATGTGCTAAGCACTTCCCAGGCCAAGCGTACGATTGCAGAGACCCTCAATCAAGTCCATCCCCTTACATGCTCCTCAAAACCACCCTTGCAATCCCAATTTTACGGATGAAGAAACTGAGGCTTAGAGAAGTCAAAGGATCTTGCCCAATGTTGGGCAGTGGCTCAAACCCAGACAGCCCGACTCCAAACCCCAGACTCTTGAGGATAAACTGTTCCAGGACCATCTTTCCTTGGCTAGGGCCTGGGCCCCTGTTTCTCCTGGGGGCTTGGTGGACAGACTGGTGGGAGGTCCTATCCCTTCTCCTTTGGCTGTCTCTGGTTTGTTTTCTTCTGTGAATGGCAGGTAGAGGTAGAGTGCCAAGGGGCAGGAAGGCAGAACTCCTCAGGGCAGCTGAGCAAACAGGCTGGCCTGAGACCCATGAGGAAGCTGGGGAGGAGGAGCTGGGGCCACTGTGCTGCCGACGTGTGCACCGGCTGCCGTGTCTCCACCCTCACGCCCCAGCTGTGGACTGGCATAAGACCATAAGGCTGCTCTCCCAGACTGACCCCTACGGCTTTGCCCCTTCAGGTCACTGAAACCTGGAGCCCCATATTGGTGGGGTGGGGCCCCAGCCCAGTGTAGATTGTTGTATACCTACTGTGTGCCAGGCACAGTGCTAGGCACAAGGGATTCTATAGCAGGTTAAACCAGGTCAGTGTCTACTTACATGTTGTGGCTTACCGTCAATCTGGGAAGTCTGACGTTTATCACCTAATCACACACAGCAAGGTGAGATTGCAGCTGGGACCAGCGCTGTGGAGGGGCCACGGGACAGAATAACGGTGGCAGTGGTGGCACGGGGTGTGACCCAGCAAAGATGATGAGGCAGGCGTTCCCGAGGAAGCGGCAGTTGAGTTGTGCTCTCAAAGATGAGCAGGTTAAAAAGGAAAGGGAAGAACGTATGGCCTGTGCAAAGTCCCTGTCTGCGGAGGAAACAAGGAGGGTACTGGGGTCTGAAAGAAGGCAGCCAGACCAGGCACAGTGGTTTATGCCTGTAATCCCAGCACTTTGGGAGGCTGGGCGGGTGGATCGCGAGGTCAGGAGATCAAGACCAACATGGTGAAACCCCTTCTCTACTAAAATACAAAAAGTTAGCCAGGCGTGGTGGTGGGTCCCTGTAGTCCCAGCTACTCGGGAGGCTGAGGCAGGAGAATCACTTGAACCTGGGAGGTGGAGGTTGCAGTGAGCTGAGATCATGCTGCTGCACTCCAGCCTGACGACAGAGCAAGACTCAGTCTCAAAAAAAAAAAAAAGGTGGGAGCACAGAGGAGGGGAGAATGGTTTTGGGAGGTGGCTGGAGAGGCAGGCAGGGGGTGGAGTACACAGGGCCTTGGGGTCACGTGGAGGAGGTGAGGCTTGCTCTAAGAACTGTGGGACATCACTGAAGGAGGGGACTGCACACAGTATTTTGTGGATTCTAGAACACATGTTTCACCTTTGCCGCCTATGAGACTGATGTGCATCTTAGAATCCAAGGCAGCTGGCAGTGTCTTTCTGAGTGGTACATAAAACCATGGCGTGTCTTGCAATCCATCGAAGATGCAGTCTGTGGAACGGATGAGAGTCGGGGGTTCAAGAGGTGAGGAGCCTGGGGTCCCACGTGCTCAGCTCCCCTCACCATGCAGGAGCCTCGGGTCCCTCTGCCATTCCCAAGACTCCAGAGAACAGTTAACTTTTCTGTTCAATTGCATCAAACTAATGTGAACCCAAAATGCTCTAAAATTGAAGCAGGAAATTTTGGATCTGCTGTCGATCCTCATCACTTGGGTGACTCCTGTGACCACAGGAAAAGCAGTTGAGCAGCTGTCCAGACCCCAGAGGTCGTGCTGGGAGCTCCCTCTTTTGTGGAAATGAACCTGCAAAGTCATTTTCTCCCAGATGGGCCTCTGAGGCCTGCCAGGGCCATTTAGGAGTCCTCTGTCCCCTTTCCTGCCCCAGGTAATCTCTCTGCTGGAGGAAGGAAGAACACAGTGGAGGGTGGGGTGGGTGGCACAGCTGAGGCAAGGGGGTGCCGGGAAGATGACGTGGAAGCTGCTTCTCCTCTCACCCCCAGACCAGGGTGTGGGGTCACCCCGGGCGATGTAATTCTGCAACCTGCTTGCTAAATGCAGACAAAGGAGCTCACCTGTTTATTTGTAGTGCCTGACAGCTGTCTGAGTCTCTGGCAGGCTTAACAGTTCTGCCGCTTAGAGGAGGCTGTGTTGTGAGTGTGCGTGGGGTGGAGGGTGATTTTGGGGTCCCCAGATTTATCTTCCTTTCACAGGGCAGATGTGTGGTCTTACACACTCACCATCACGACATCACACAATTGTCCCCAGTTCCTCAGACTTCAGACCTGGGATGGGGAGTGCAGAGATATATATGGAAGGGTGTTCATTTCAGTAATAGCAAAGGCCTGGAACTAACTGAAGTGTCTATCAAGAGGGGAGCAGTGGCTCATCCAGACAATGGAATCATAGTTAGCGGATGAACCGAATCTAGTGACATCAAAATGCACCAATCTGGAAAAATCTCCAAGACAGACTGCTAAGTAGAAAAATCAATAACGCAGTGACATGACTGGCATGACTCCACTCTGTAAGAAAATGCGTGACTATGTTTGAACCAGTGTACATCCACACAGCTCTGCCTCCGTAATCTTGGGAAAGGATACGAAAGATACCTACGCCATATTTGGAGGCTTTTACTTCTTCATTTGTGTACTTGACGGAAAAGCTATGGGAGTATGAGTATTTAGCCTTAGCCTTCTGTTTCCTTTTCAGCATAAAATCTGCAACAGCTAAGAATTATGGGAGATGTGTATAGATGAATATGGAAAGATTTCCACACCACTAAAGGAAAGGCAAGTCAGAGAAAATGTATGGAGCTTGGCCCTAGTTCTGTAAAGTAAATCCTACATGTCTATCTCTGTCATATCCATGTAGAGTTCTTTTAATGCACAGAAAAGGACCTGTGGCATAGACACCAAGCTGTTAACGGGGCTCACCTCCTAGGAGGGGCAGAGAATTGTAGGGAGGGGGAGAAGGTGAAGGGGACTGTCACTTTTTAATTATTAGGGCTTGTGACACCATCAGGACATAGGGATCCTGAGAAATGGGGACACATGGGCAGTGAGGAGAGGCGTGGGGCCCAGAGACCCTGGTAATGGGTGATGGTGATGGGAGCTGGCTCGAGTGACTATCTGCCTTTGAGCTTTACGTCCTCCCTCCTTCTCCCCCCTCCTCCCCATTCCCCTCCCCCCCCCTTCCCCCTCTCCCTCCCCTATTCCCCCATCCTCCCTCCCCTCCAATGTCTGATTGGATTTTGAAATTGCTTGGGACTGTGATTCCTTTTTTCCTTCCATGTTTTCCCTATTTGAATGGAAATGTCTATAACTGATGTCTTACGTAGTCCCACCACTGTATTCAGGAGCAGAAAACCTGTTTTCTACTTTCACAAATCTGTACATCTCCAGGAATTTTGCCCAGAACTGATTACATCCTGAGTCCCAACCATACCTGAGACTTTATAGATGTGATGAAGGATCTTGAGTTGGGGAGAATATCCTGGATTATCCTCAGACAAACATAGGAGGAGTCAGTGCTGGAGGAAAAGGCAGTGTGATGACAGAAGCAGAAATTGGAGTGATTACACTTTAAGATGGAGGAAGCGGCCACAAGCCAAGGAATGCAGGTGCCTCTAGAACTGATAAAAAGCAGGGGAATGCATCTCCCTCAGAGCCTCCAGAAAGCAGCACAGTCCTGCTGGCACCTTATCTGTCTCAGAAAAAAATCTGAAATCTGGTTTCAGATTTCTGACCTCCATAGCTGTATGACAATAAATTTGCATTGCTTAAAGCCACAATGTTTGTGGTAATTTGTTATGGCAATAGCAGGAAACTAATGATGGCAGGAGCAGGCCATCTGGAGCGGCTGCTGCCATCACGCCGGCTGTAGCAGGGAGGCATGGCTGGGGCTGTGTGCTCCATGGAGCTGGCAGGAGCCAGGGACAAGCGGGAGCCCCACCCCTTCTGAGTTGGGGTGGGAGCTCCCCTGGTGCCTCTGCAGTCACCCAAACCATGGCTGTGGACCCGAGCATCCCTGCGCTCTCGGGATCTGAGAGCAAGTGGGAGCCCCATTCTCTCGGGTGCAGCTACTGCCCAAACTGCGGCTGTGAACCCAGACATCCCTGCACTCTTGGGGACCTAGGAAGGGGTGCCCTGCCCTCACAGGCTCAGAAGTGCCTGCTCCCACTGCCTGGATTCTCCCTACTGTCGGTGCCTGCTCCAATCTCAGAGCAACATGGGGCCAAGCCTGTGTGCTGTCACAGCCAGGCCAGGGGTGACACACTTGGGGCAGCACTGACATGCTGGCCCCCGTTGCCTTGGCCCCCTCCAGACTTCAGGCACCAACAAACATGGGGTGGAAGTTGGGGGTGCTCAGGGTGGGTCGATGCTGGCCTGCAGGTGGCCAGTGGCAGGTGCAGGCAGCCTGGGCGCCATGAACAAGCCTGGGAGTGAGAGGCAGACAGGCTCCCAGCTGGAACAGGGTGGGTTCCCAGCAAGGCCCCACTTTCAGGTGAGGGAGGCCTGCCGTCTGCCTACAGAGAAGAGCAACCCACTTCAGGTCCTCCACCCTGCTGAGTGGACAAAGAAATAACAGGGCGACCAGCTGCAGAGAGGAGCGACTCTCTCTGCTGAGAATGCAGCACTTGCTGGAACCTGCCTGCAGGGAGCAACTACCGTCTCTGCTAGGAGCTGAATACTCCTCGAACACCTGGCTGCAGAAAGGAGCTCCCCGCTGCAGGTCTCCTCTGAGCTGTGCTCTGGCTCAGTAAACCTCCTCTTCCTCTTGCTCACCCTCTGTTTGTCTGCATACTTCATTATTCCGGATTGCAGGACAAGAACTCGGGGCCTGCTGAATGGTGAGGCTAAAGAGCTATCACACAAACAAGGCTGAGCTGTGTCCCTTTCCTCACCATGCTGTAGGCCAAGAGGCAAGAGGAGCTGTGGCCTTTCAGGGAGCTCAGGCCTGGGTGCTCCCTGAGCCAGAGCTCTGACTCTTTCCCTGGGGCCCTATGGTTCCTGGCATCTCCAAGCTTCCGAGTGCCACTGAGTTCCCCAGTGCCAGCTGTGGATGCTGCTTGCAATGTGCCTGGACCAGCCACAGACTCACAGAGAGCTGGCACCTGTGCTGGCACCTGGAGCTGCCTGCCCCATTGCAGCAGCCACACAGAGGTTTCCAGCCAGAAAAGCGACACCCTAAAGATCCTGTAACACTAATACACCGACGCAAATTTGCAGAAGAATATTAAGAAGGCATTGTCTTTTTAGAGACCATGGCTTATTATAACCTATAGTAATTAAAGGAGGATGCTCAAACAATGGAAGAGAGAACCTCTGAACACACTCACTTATAAATGGGCACTTAGCACGTGGAAGACACCAGCATTTAAGGAGCAACTGTTTAATAAAGAAATGGTGCCAGGCCAACTGGCTCTTCACATGGAAGAGCTAAAATGCTACCCCTACCTCACACCAAACATAACGTACATTTCAGATGACAAAAAGCCCTGCGTGGGAAAGAACAAAATTTAAAATATTTTAGAAGAAAGTAGTTATTCATGACATTGGGGTAGAGAAGTCTTAAAAAAAAAAAAGCGATACAAAATTCAAATCATAAAATAAAACATGAGGCTGGGTGCAGTGGCTCATGCCTGTAATCCCACAATAGCAGGCTTGATTCTGCAGACACACACTCCCACGCTGACCATGTCTGAGCCCTGACTTGGGCCCATTTGCTGTTTGACCATGGTGATGAATGAAGTCCTGATCTGAACATAGACCGACTGCTGTCCCTTGTCACAGACGGTTCCCTCAGTCAAACCATATGCTGACTCCTGCCTGGGTCCCTGCCGACCCCTGATCCAACCACAAACCTCCGACCCAGGCTGACTGCTGACCTTGGCCCCAGGCTGACCGCTGGGCAGCGGCTGGGCAGCCTAAGATGAGTCACTGATGGTCCTCAGCCGCTCTTCCCTGCTGGTGGGCCTGAGGTACAGCCCTTGTAAGTAGGAGGTCTCCTTATTCTAAAGGAGGCACACTGGACAGGCAGCAGGAGGCACCGTTGGCTGGACCTCTCTGTCCCACCATGGCGGAGCATGGCCACCCAGGCTAAGTAGGAGGTCTCCTTATTCTAAAGGGGGCACCCTGGACAGGCAACAGGAGGCACCATTGGCTGGGCCTCTCTGTCCCACCATGGCGGAGCACGGCCACCCAGGCTGGCTCTGCCCCCCCTGGGCTGAGACTCAATGCCTGTGCTTGGTCCAGCAGCCTTTCTGGAGCCTGTATCCTGCCCTGGCTGAGCTTGGAGGTGCAAGAAGTGATGCATTCCTTTAGAAACTAGAGAACCTTAAGTCACTCTCAGAAGAGCTCTGGTATGGAAGGCAGAAGACCGGGACATGGATTCCAGCTCCGCCACAGACTCACTGTGTGACTTTGAGCTTGACCTTTCTGGGCCTCAGTTACTCCATCTGCCCTGCCTCTTCTCTGACAGATGTAGAAAGTGCTCCTTAACTAGGGGCATCTATGAAATCGGAGCAACGGTGGTTTCTAACTCAAGGTTGAATGAGATGAATCAAGGAGATTGGTGCCTCAGGGCCTTTGCACAGCTGTTCCCTTTGCCTGGAATGCTCTTCCCCCAGACACTCAGGTAGTTCTTTCTGCTTTCTGCTCAAATGGCATCTCAGGAAACCTCTGCTGACCACAAAGCTTAAAGTACTACCACCTTCCCCAAACGCCTTCTCTCCTCCTCCTTGTTTATTTTCCTCTAGAAGTTATCACATGATCACTGGCACACACTGTATATTTTTTATTTTACTTATTATCTTTCTCCCATGTCCAGAATGTAAGTCTCATGAGGTCAGGAATTTTTGTCTGTTTTGTTTACTGTTGATCCAGCACCTAGCACATAGGTACATAGGAGATGCTCAGTCAGTATTCAAGTGAAGGAATGAATAAACATCCATGTAAAGTACTTAAACTGCAGCACCCATCACTAGGTATTTAATGCATGGTACTTGCTGTTGTGATGATTGTTGTCCCCAGTGGGTGATGGTGAGGAGTTGGGTCTTGTCTTTGAGGCAGTGGAGCCCCACCTCCTCCTGGGAGCCTTCCAAGACCACTCCAGTCGAAGCCGACCACATTTACTCAGAGCTATGGGGTTATTGCATGGGGTGGCTGAACCAGCCCTTGACTTAAAATCAGCCAGCGTGGGCCCCAATGGCAAGGTTACCTCCCCTTGCTGGGCCTCAGTTTCCTCAGCTGTCAGTGAGGGTGGATACAAGCACCTACCCCACAGGATGGTGTGGCCTAAAAGAGGTGGGCCTCCACAGCGCTGAGTGCAGTGCTGGGTGCTTGGGGTGACCATTGGCTGTAATTCCAGGAACTCAAGCACACGAACTCTGTGTTCTGTTCTGGGGCCATCTTCCCTCATCCTTTGGGCTGTAAGTCCCTGGAAAGACTGGAACCCTGTGCTGTTTGTCCCTTGATACCCCAACAGCCTGTGGTCAGGCTGGGGGCTGTAAGGTGGAGATGCATCCTCATGGCAGATGGATCGACAAAATCGAGTATGCATCTGCGTATGCCAGTCACAGACACCAGGGGGCGGCCTGACTATGCGTGCGGGGGTGGGAAGGGGAGGGTGGGGCATGGGGCTGGGGTATGGGGTGGGATGGGGCAGGATGGGGCAGGATGGGTAGGATGGGGAGCAGGGTTAGGGGTTTGCCCTGGCTGGTAGCTTTCAACATCCCCCTTCCGGAGCCCACCATGTCTTCTTGTTCTGACAGACAGGGAGACACCTGGTCTGTCTTCCAATCTGTCAGCTGTTTCTTGAGTTCTGGTGGGGAAAGAGCCCAGGAGACGTAGATTTTTCAAGCCTGGCTCTGCCACTCACTTGCTGTGTGACCTTGGGCAACGACCTTTCCCTTTCTGAACCTCAGTTTCCTCAGCTGTCAAATAGAAAATATCAGCCATGGTGTCCCATCATGTGGTAGGTCCCAAGGTTTGTCTCAATTTTCATCAATAATTGCATTCATGCCTGCCACAAAGTATTGCCTCCTTCTCCTCCTAATTCCTTCTTCCTGGCTGCTGGCAAGTCTCACCCTATTATACATGCTGCCCTCTGTTGGCTGGCAATAGAACTACAGCTTCAGTGACTGCCCTCAAGTGTGGCCCAGGGGAGGAGGAACAGGTGCTGGGGGAAGGGTTTGAAGCTCAGTATTACCAATCAATTCACTTAGTCAACATTTATTGAGCCCTTATTGTATATCAGGCCTGGTGGTAGGCCCTGAGAACACGGCAGTGCAAATGATATAGCCTATGCCTTCAAGGAGATCACAGTCACTTGCAGGGTTGCACAGCTGGGATTTTCTTTGTCATGTCCCATGCTCCTTTGATCTGACAGTGAGCATAGTGGTTAGGAGTGTGGACTCTGCGTGTTGGGATGCCTGGGTTCAAGTCTTGGCCTTGCCATTTACTAAGTGCCTGGCCTTGGACAAGCTATTTCACTTCTGTGCCTTTGTTTCCTCAACTGCAAAATAGGGATAATGATATTATCCACCTTATAGGGTTACTACAAGGGCTGAATTAGTTCATTTATCTAAAGTACTTAAAACAGTGCCCAATCAGTGCTGCTCAGGTGTCAGCTAAAATAATAGAAAGTAAATATTTGTGGAGAGACAAAAGGACCAACAGGTACATTTCTCCTACTATCCCTGAAGGGGTCTGATGTGAGGTCAGGTCAGTTGAGCTCATTTTGCAATTGACATTTTCCATTCAGAATGTCCTCACCTGCCTCAGGGCACAGAGGTTCATTTTCACCCCACCCTTGGCTGGCCCCACAGGGTTCTGGGTGAAGCCTGAGCTGGGTATCCCAATTCTCACGAGCAGGGTAATGGTGGAGGCAAGATGACTAGCTCAGTCTCTAATGCAGACCATGTGTCAGTGATGGTGCTGGTGGTGCTTGTGGTTATGGTGTTGATGGTGGTGGTGGTGATGATGGAGTTGATGGTGATGCTGGTAGTCTGACAGTGCTGGTGTCAATAGTGGTGATGGTGGTGGTGGTGGTGGTGTCAATAGTGATAGTAGTGACTAGTGGTGATGGCGTTCATGGTGATGCTGGTAATCTGATAGCAGTGCTGGTGTCAATAGTGATGGTGGTGATGGTGATAGTGAGGGTGGTGTCAATAGTGATGGTGGTGATGGTAGTGGTGATGATGATGGTGGTGATGGTAGTGATGGTGGTGATGGTGGTGATGGTGGTGGTGATGGTGGTGATTGTAGTGATGGTGTTGATGGTAGTGGTGATGGTGGTGATGGTAGTGGTGATGAGTGATGGTGGTGATGGTAGTGATGGTGGTGATGGTAGTGGTGATGGTAGTGGTGATGGTAGTGATGGTACTGATGGTAATGGTGATGGTGGTGATGGTAGTGGTGATGGTGGTGCTGATGCTTGTGGTAATGGTGGTGGTAGTGCTGGTGGTGGTGAGGTGGTATTGATGTGGTGTTGATGCTGGTAGTGCTAATGGTGGCGCTGGTGATGGGAGTGATGGTGGTGATGGTGGTGGTGCTGGTGGTGGTGATGGTGTAGTTTTTGGTAATGGGAGTGATGGTGGTGGTGATGGTAGTGATGGTAGTGATAGTGGTGATGGTAGTGATGGTGGTGATGCTGGTGTTGATGGTAGTGATGGTAGTGGTGATGGTGGTGATGGTGGTGATGGTAGTGATGGTAGTGGTGATGGTGGTGATGGTGGTGATGGTGGTGATGGTAGTGGTGATGGTAGTGATGGTGGTGGTGATGGTACTGATGGTAGTAGTGATGGTGGTGATGGTAGTGGTGTTATTGATGGTGGTTGATAGTGATATAAGTGGTGATGGTGGTGATGTTGGTGGTGATGATGGTGGTGTTGCTGGTGATGGTAATGGTGACTGTAATAGTTCTCATGATAATGATGGTGTTGGTGTTGATGGTGGTGCTGGTAGTGATGGTGAGGTGGTGTTGGTGTTGATGGCAGTGGTGGTGGTAATGGGGTAATGGTAATGCTAGTGGTGATTGTGCTAGTGTTGATGGTGATGATGGTGGTGGTGATGGTGTTAGTGGTGGTGGGAGCTCTAGCTCTGGGGTTTGGTTCAGGAGACCTAACCTCCTCTCCTGGGTGAGCTCACTCTCTCCCAGCCACGCTACCACCAATGTTCTGGGGCAGTAGGATGGGCTAGAGGCTCCCTCTGAACCCTCCAGGGACCTTTTTTGAACCAGAAGAAGGAAGTCATAATTGGAACATCAAGTACCCTTCCTTCCCCTCCTGTAAGAGCTGTGAGATAATTTTTTCTCTGTGCCTCAACTACCTCATCTGGGAATGGGAAAGGGGAGAAAGCATCCTGGTCCTGAACTTGTTATTTTTGTCCTTGAGAATTTGATGAAATCTGACCCTCCTCCTTTGAAAATGAAGATATGAGTGTGTATGAACACACCCCCCACACACACTCACATCCCATAATTCCATGTGGGATTTGGAGTTCCCAGCTCTTCTTCAGGCCCATGGACTCTCGTTCTGTGCCCCCGATGATCTAACCTCTACCTCCTCTGCCAGCTCTGCCATCTAGGACTGGCTAGCCTGAGGCCCTCTTTCCAGAAGGCCGAGCTGGGGCTGGGCAGTGGTGCCCACGGCATCAGGAAGCCTGGCGCAGGAGGGCCGCTCCGGGTCCCGTCCAACCTCCCCGTCACTGCTTGGCTGCCCCACAAAGGCTGTTTGGGCCCCGTGGTCCATGGAGGACTCTGCCGGCCAGCAGGAGACGGGGCTTTGGGTGGGGACAAGCCACAGTGTCAGTGGCAATGACGTCTCTGGCTGCTGATGTGGGAGAGGTGACTTCACACACAGCTCCTCCAAGAGCACGGCCTCCTGTGAGTCAGAATCAAAGAAAGAGATCTGCCACCTCTCACCCAATGTGGGGAGGCAGGAGATAAGCCAGAGGAGTCCTCCCCGCAGGCAGCTTCCCGGGTGCCAGAACCCACTCCTTGCATTCGGAGTTCAGGGCAGTAGGCAGCAAAGAACACGAACCCTTGAGATGTGAGTTCCAGTCCACCTCCAGTAAGAAGCCCTTCCAGTTCACAGGACAGTACAGAGCATCTGTGCACCCCAGAAGTCCCGGGAGATGAGGCTTGCTCTCTCGTTGTAGGAAAAGGCCCCGGGTTCTTGGTTGACTTGGCCAAAGTTCCACAGCTAGGAAGGAATGGAGTGAGGCTTGGGCCAAGTCGTACCACCCAGTGCATTTCCAGAACCTCACGGCCCTGCTACTCCCTGGCTGTGGGCCTTGGGACCATCTCTCTCCTTTCCCGCCTGCCTCCTCTGTGAGGAGCCTTTGGGGACTTTCCAGCTCTGGCCTTTCAGGACTCCCCATTCTCATTGTCCCTCTGAGGTGGCAGATGGGAGCTGATCATCCCATTGAGCAGATGAGGAACAGGTTCAGACGGGGAAGCAATGTGGCTGAGGCCTCAGGGAGAGGAAGTGGCAAAGCAGAGCGTAGAACCCAGGTCTGTAGACCCCCGGCCACAGCGTCGGAGCCCCCACTGGAGCCAGGCTTCTAAGAATGCAGTGCTGGTCCCAGAACAGACCCGAGAACGGGGACTTTCAGGCCGGCTGTTTCCCAAATGTGAGCACAGGAGGGCCTGGCTCGGCAGGGGGTGGGAAGGGGCTGGCCACTTCCTGCTGGGGCTGGCGCGGTCCCCATGCGGTGGCCATCAGAAGCTGGCCACTTCCTGGTCTGGGCTGCCTTCCCCTTTCTGAGCCTGGGAGGGAGTAAAGGCGCGGAGTGAGGTGCCCCTTGCGTGCTGCGGCCTGGACGGTGTCTGGCCTCTTTTCATTTCCCCTGCATACCGCGTCGCTCTCCACAGCCACCAACGGTCGGAAGTGCTGGGAGCTGCCTGCCGGGTCCCCTGTCCACAGCCAAGCCCCTCCTGCCTGCGGGCCTCCTCCTCCCCAGGGCTCGAGGGAGTGTTCCCTTCCTAGCCCTGCTGGGGGTCTGCCCACCCAGGGCCTGGAATGGGGCATTGTCATTTGCACCGAGGCTCAGAGAGGTGGCCATTGGTCCAAGGTCACACGCACAGCCAGTAAGTGGCAGAGCTGGAACTGGAGCTCAGATGTGTATGACTCCAAAATCCACATCCTCTGCACTTTAACAACCCCTTGTCCCCTCAGAGGAAGTCTGAGCAGAGGCGGCTTGGACAGGGGGCACGGAGCACCCTGAAAGAGCCAATGATTCCCTTGGCTTCTCCTCCCTGTTAGATCCTGGGATCCAGCCCAGTGCCTGCCCCAGAGCAGGTGCCCGTGACACTGGCAGAAACACAAAAGGCATCCTGACTGCTCCTGTCCAGCTTCACAGACACTCATGAGCACCTGCTGCATACCCGCTGGGCGTGGGGACACAGGCCAAGGGAGACGAGCCCTGCTCCGAGAGCGGCCAGTTGCAGCGGTCGGTGGCCATCTTCTGTACTCAGGCTCAGGGTGGACAATGTTTAAATGCACCTCAAATCCCACACGCCAGAGAGACCCTTAAGTCCTTCCAGCAGGAAAGCCAGAGGCTCACAGGGTCCCCCTCGGTGACGACAAGGAGGCAGCAGTGTGTGAGGATGAAGAATGTGGAGCCAGACACACCTGGGTCAAGATCCCAGCTAGACGAGCCTACGGTGGCCTTGGGGAAGTGACTTCCTGTACCTCTGTTTCCTCGCCTGTAGAATGGGAATCAAACTACAGAAACTGCCTTAAAAGACCTCAGTTCAACCCACTCTGGATTAACACTCTCCCTGTCCCTTGAGAGACAGATTAGTGGATGCCACAGCTTCCCGAATGTTCCAGGCAGGCCGGCCACTGCTATCCCCACCTAGGCTGCCCCTATGCCTCAGTGAGGCCTCTTCCCAGACCCGCAGCTGCTGGCGGTAGTGGCCAAACCAATGAGACCAGACTGTGAGTGGGACAGAGTCGTGTGGCTGAAAACCAAGAAAGGACTTTGGAAAGGCCCAGTTATAAGTGAGCTGTCAACGAAAAAAAAAATGTGGCGTGGGCAAGACAGCTACAGAAGGTTGGGGAAGACAGCAGTTAAAATCCATCACAAACCTTCGTGGAGTTAGTTGTAGACTAAACCTGGAGGGAGGCGGTGGTTATTAAAAATCCAGAGGAGTCTGCACTCAGATGGCTTTGCAAGCGCCTCTAAGCTCCCCTCCACTTTAAAGAACTCCTAATTCGAGCCATAAACGCTGCTGCACAGGTTGGTTTTATGCAAGAAAAACAAAGTAGGATCCCAGCCGGGGCCTTGGTCTCAAAGACGGCCTTGGTCCTGCGTCAGAAGATCATCTCATAAAAGCACACGCGCACGTGTCACGTTCAATAAAATGCCTACTTTATGTATCATAAGATTTCCTGAGTTCATTTTTTTTTCTATTAACCAACCACTGGTTTCGCCCTCATTGGATAAGAGCGTTCTGCACTTACCTCACCGGGCGGATGTGAAGGCCGAACGAGCTACCGATGCAGTGTCTGGCGTGATGCCTGGCACACAGTGAATGCCCAGCAAATATTAGCTGTCATAATCATCTCCAAATCCAGACCTCTCACTTGGCAGATGAGAAAACTGGGGCTCAGCGGTGTGAAGCGAGTGGGTTGCAGATCAAGGTCTAGAAATAGATCTGTGAGAATCGCCCACATCCAAAACCCATGCCTGCGTCTGCACAGGGCCTCTCTCATGTTGGATATTTGAGGGGGTGTCGCTTCCCCGAGACATATCGGGGGGCGGTCACAGGAGCAGTGGTGGGTCCCGAAGCATCCCTCAGGGTTGTACCACCCCAGCCTCCCACCGCCCACCCTACTGGGTGGAGGTCTGCGCTCTCCCTCTGGTTGACCCTAAGCCTGTCTCAGTGGCTCCTCTGTGTTCACCGGTCTTGTGTATTTTTATCTCAGAGACTTTCATTCCTGTTGGTAATTATTTGTTTCAAGGTCTGTCTCTCTTCTGACAGACTGGGAGGCCCCTGGGGAGCAGACCTGATTCATCTGGAAACCCTGAGCCCAGCCCCGTGCCTGGCAGCAAGCAGGGGCCTCGCATGCGTTTGTTGAACAAGTGAGCAATGGAACAAACGGGGTCCCCAGCATCTCACGGTCTCTGCACCAGACTTCCCGGCTAGGGTTGCAGCAGAGAGGGGTTCATGCTTTGTCTGACTTAGGAACCAGCCAAAAGTGTCCCCAGGATTCACAGATGTCCTGCCATGGTACAGGCCCGGCAGCTGAGGCCACAGCCTTCATTTTCCTCCTTCATCCCTCCAGCCTCCATCCTTCCATCCCTTCAACCTCCATCCTTCCATTCCTCCAGCCTCCATTCCTACTATCTCTCCATCCCCTATCCTTCCAGCCTCCATCCTTCAATCCCTCCAGCCTCCACCCTCCAGCCCCTATCCTTTCAGCCTTCATCCCTCTCATTCCTCCATCCTTCCAGTCTCTGTCCTCCAGCCTCCATCCTTCTATCCCTCCAGCCTCCACCCTTCAGCCCCTATCCTTCCAGTCTTCATCCCTCCCATTCCTCCATCCTTCCAGTCTCTATCCTCCATCCTCCATCCTTCCACCCCTCCAGCCTCCATTCCTCCAGCCTCTATCCCTCCAGCCTCCATTCTTCCAGCCTCTATCCCTTCAGCCTCCATCCCTCCAATCTCCATCCCTCCGGCCTCCATCCCTCCATCTCTCCATCTTTCCAGCTTCCATCCTCCTCTTCCTAGGGAGCCCAAGAGTGTCTGGCAGGGCAAAGCAGACCCTGGGGAAATCCAGCCCTGGAGTGAGGGTCCCCTCCACGCTGCGAATGGGGTGTGGTTTGGGGCTTTGTCTCCTCTGAGTCACCTCCACGGTGTGGTGGGGTTGATTCAGATAGAGAGTGAGAAGGAGAACTTGGTTGGTCCTCCTGGTTTCCCTGGGTCCTGAGCCTGGCCAGGGCGGGGCTGGGTGGGGTGGGAGGACAGGGAGAGGCCCATGCTGAGGAAAGTGTTAGAACCTCACATTGGGAGGACTGACATGGATCTCAGGTCCCCGGGGGCATCCAAACCCCACACTTTCTGCTCTGGGACAGTGAGGCCTGGAAGCAGCTGGGCGTGGCGGAGGGAGGAGTCTGACTCTGTTCTTATCTCCTCCCCTCCCTGAATTTAACTCTTCACTTTACACCAAGGGGGTTAGGTCCAAATCCCCTCCAGCCAATTTCCAGCCTGAGTGCCTAGGCCAGGCTTTTCCTAATGGCCATGGGGGAGTGGAAGAGGAGAAAAACAGCCGGGCGGGATAGCTCATGCCTGTAATCCCAGCACTTCGGGAGGCTGAGGCGGGTAAATCACTTGAGGCCAGGAGTTCAAGATCAGCCTGGCCAACATCGCGAAAGCCTATCTCTACTAAAAATACAAAAAAATTAGTCAGGCTTGGTGGCGCATGTGCCTGTAATCCCAGCTACTTGGCAGGCTGAGGCAGGAGAATCACTTGAACCCAGGAGGCAGAGGCTGCAGTGAGCTGAGATAGTTCCACTGCACTCCAGCCTGGGTGACAGAGCAAGACTCTGCCTCAAAAAAAAAAAAAGAAGAGTGACCAAGAGCTACCCTTGTTTGAGCACTTACTGCATGCTAGGGACTGGCTGATTGTTCCGTATGCATGATCTCCCTTAGTCCTAACGATAGCCTTCCAGAAACCCATTTTGCAGGTGGGGAAGCTGAGGCTCAGAAGAGCAATGACTTGCCACAGGGCAGACTCGAGGTTAGCTGGTGAGCTGGGCGTCCCAGGTCTCTTGACCCCGAAATCCTCATCCTTGACTGCTTGCTCTCAAAGTTACTCTGTTTCCCTCGTCACGCACCCTAAGATGATCACAGTGGCATCTTCTGACTCTGAGAGGGGCTTCAGAGGGGCCAGCCAGGGCCTCTGGTCTCTGTCTCCTCTTGCTTGTTGACAGCCCCCAGGGGCTGGTGCTGATGACCACAGCCACCCCAGACCACCTCTCCCCAAACCCTCAGTCAGCTCTGGAGGAGGTGCTTGGCTTTCCTAACGTTTATGCTTTTTCTTTTCTTTTAACTTCTCTGCAACAAATGTAGAAAATACAGATAAGCACAGGAGAGAGCAAGAAAATCACATTCCTTGTCTTCTTCATTAGAATAGTATCGTTTGGCCTGGCACAGTGGCTCAGACCTGTAATCCCAGCGCTTTGGGAGGCCAAGGCAGGTGGATCACGAGATCAGGAGTTCAAGACCAGCCTGGCCAAGATGGTGAAACTCCATCTCTACTGAAAATACAAAAATTAGCTGGGCGTAGTGGTGGGTACCTGTAATCCCAGCTACTCAGGAGGCTGAGGCAGAGAATTTCCTGAACCTGGGAGTCAGAGTTTGCAGTGAGCCAAGAACACGCCATGGCATTCCAGTCTGGGTGACAGAACAAGACTCCATCTCAAAAAAAAAAAAAAAAAAAAAAACTAATATCATTTGGGTGCATTCCATTCCAGTATTTTTCTTTTGTGCACATGTACCGCAAGTTTTGTTTTTATGAAAACAGGATTGTTTGTCAACAGACATTTCCTGAGTCCCCACTGCAGGTGGGGAGTTGTGCTCTGTCCATGGCGACAGCTCCACCTCTCCCCTCGCAGCAAGTCCTTACCCTGAGAAGGGCTCGCGTTGCTGGGGTGGGCAAGGTGGGCACCAGGAGGATGGGGCTTTGCAGCCTTGCAGTTCGGAGCTAAGCTTTGGAGAGGGTAGATCTGTGGAGTGGGAGTCACAGCCCTTGTCACACAACAGGTTTTGAGAATTAAACAGCCAGAGGCATGGGAAGGGCTTGGCGCCAAGTCGGCACTGGGTGAGTGTTTTGTGTGCTTTCTGTGGGTCTCAGGGGACCTCTGTGTCGAGGGCATTTTACTTCCTGGTGCTCCCAGGGGGCGATGCTGGACCCGGGACTTGGGAGACACCTCATGACAGTTCAGTGATTCAAATCTTGCCTGCTGGCCTGAGGCAGGGGCTGGAAAACCTCACACTGCCCTGCGGGGTTTCCAGAAATCACAGGCTCTGGCGCAGTCACCTTCCTTCCCGCGGGTTCCTAATATGGGTGTGATTTGCAGCTGAAATACCAAAGCTACCTTCACAGCTGAGGACCACGAGCTCATCTCTCTTTGGGTTCTGTCCCAGCTCCCCAAGCCCTGGGGTTGATGAGGGTGGAGGAGGAGAGTCAGGGAGAGAAGGGGACCTGCAGAGGACAGAGGTGGGGCGCGGACTCGGGTGAGGACTCAGGTGAGCTTCAGGGCCCAGCGGCACTCAGTCCCCTGTAGATGCTCAATACATGATTGCTGTGTGAACAAATGAGTGAACGAGGAAGCCAGCTGAGGTGTGGGCACTGGGGAGAATGGGGGGAAGGAAGCCTTCATCTTTTCTGCCCATATTTCAAACCCCAGTGCCTGCCGCAGAGCCCAGGGGCACCCAAAGGGCCCAGCGGAGGGAGAGGAGCAAAAACCCCTTGCTGGTGGCTGCCCTCCGTCTCAGATACTGCTCTGTGACCGTGCCCTGGGCTCTGACCACCTCACTCCCCTGCAGCAACCCCCATGCCCTGTTAGTTCTCTCAGCTGCCATCTTCCCTGGGGGGTTTAGCAGGTACCATGCTGCTTGCTTGATTCCGGAGGATGGCGCGCTCGTGGTGGACTTTCGGGCACTCAGGGAAGACATTCTAGAGGCCATAGAGGCCGCCTTGCAGGCAAAAAAGATGAAGGGATGAAGCCAGCCAGGGATGAAGCTACCACAGGCATGTGCTGAAGCCAGGAGCCTGGCCAGCCAACCCAGTGGCCCAGCTACCTGGTGGCAGGAGGCACTGGCTCTGGGAAAGGACCCAGAAAGTAGAGGAAGAATAGGCTGGGGGGCTGCATGTGCTGGAGCCACTGTGGGGTCCTGGGAAGTGGCCTCTCCCCAATTCTGAAATAAGGGGGCTGAGCCACAGGCCTTAGGAAAGGCCCCCAGACCTTCACCCGGCGGGGGCACAGCCCTGGGTGTTGGAGGGCAGAGAGCGCAGAGGAGGCTTCCAGACAGAGGCAGTGGGCACCCCATGGGGAGCAGTGGGCAGGAGCTGGACTTAAGAGGCAGGGACGACCCTCACCAGGGAAAGGAGGAAAGTGAGTAACAGTGACAATAATAGGACGATTTCCATGGCTGTGTGCAGTGAGTGGGGAACTTCTCCCAAATGATCTCCTTTCATCTGCAAGACCACCTCTCACATGACAGTTGGCACAGGCCAGGGCATCTGGAGTCAGGTGGGCAGGGTTCACGCCAAGCCTTGCGCCCTCATCTCCCACAAGGGATCTTCAGAGCCTCTACCCTGGAGGGTGGATGGGCCGCGTTGGGGAGGAGTCTGGCAGAAAAAAAGGGCTCACATCCTGTGATTATTACTGATTATTACTAGTATTATCAATGCAAAGATGGAACCTCAGAGAGGTGAAGTCACTTGCCCAGGGCCACACAGTGAGTAAGTGGTGGGGCCCTCATTTGATTTCAAATCTCCGGTTCAAAGCTTTAGTCTTTCCCCAATATCCCCTGGCCAGCCTATAATTTACGCCCCTTCTGGTGCCTCAGGAGGACAAAGTAGTTAAAACCACAGATGCCAGAGAATTGCCCTCAGGCACATGTGTTTCAGAGGAAAGGGATTTGCCAGAAGCCACCCAGCTAGGCCTGGCCAGGACGGCACCCTCAGTGGGCAGACTCTCACACCAGAGCCCCCAGGTGCATCTGTAGAACCTGCCAACCGGGTCATCTCCTTTCTGGCCCGCTGTTCCACTCCTACCTCCCATGGGGCACAGGAAGTGATTTCTGAGATCCATTTCAAACCACAGGGGAATTTTTTTGTCTGGGCTGGACTGGAATGCAGCCAGGGGTTCAGGTCAGACGATCTCAGTCATATGCAAAAGATGGGGATGTAGGATGGGCTGAGGAGAGGCATTGCATTCCCACAGCTACTTGGCAGTGGGATTCCCCTTGCCTGATCGGTGGCTCTGAACGAGGCAGGCTTCCGAGCCTCCATCCCAAACTTGTGTGACCAGATCTTCCTGAGGTCATGGTCAAGTCAGGCCCTGGGTCAGCTGAGCTCCACCTCTGATCAGAGGCAAGTGTGGGGGGAGGGCATGGCCACCAGCCTCCCCTGCTGGCTCTGCGCTCTCGCTGTGGGACCCTGGACAGGTCTGTCACCCTCAAGATCATCAGCTCCCCGCTATCTCAGAATCCTTCCCAAACTTTCCTTCTGGGATTTCCAGGGAAGCTCGTCACAAGCACTTTTTTTTTTTTTTTGAGATGGAGTCTTGCTCTGTTGCCAGTCTGGAGTGCAGTGGCGTGATCTCAGCTCACTGCAATGTCCCCTTCCTGGGTGCAAGCGATTCTCCTGCCTCAGTCTCCCGAGTAGCTGGGACTACAGACATGCGCCACCACGGCCCAGCTAAGTTTTGTATTTTTAGTAGAGATGGCCAGGATGGTCTCGATCTCTTGACCTCATGATCTGCCCAAAAGTGCTGCGTCTCCAAAAGTGCTGGGATTACAGGTGAGAGTCACCACACCCAGCCAAGACCATTTTTAAAAATGTTTATTTTAAGCACAGCAGGTGCCTGTGGCTTCTTTCTTGTCCACCGTCCCAGCTGGCATGAGGATGTGACGAGCTTGGAGGAGAAATCTTTGCTCTGTGATCTGTGAAGGGTTGGAGGAGAACTGTGGGCCAGTCCTTCTCAGGCTGGAAGCTCTGGAGGACAGCTATCGGCCCCCTGCCGAGGTCTAACAGAGCCTTGGCACTCAGGACTTTCCTGGGGGCAGCTTGGCTGGCAGTGGGCAGTGTCCAAGTCTCCACAGCACACAGTGCGCCCCTGTCCCTGGGGCTGGCAAGGCTGAACCATGAGCAAGAGTTCGGTCAAAGCAGGAATCAGATCTGGCTGGCACAGGTATGAATAGTTCCAGACAGGCCAGAGCTAATTTCCAGGGCCCTCGATAAATTTATTATTATTATTATTTTGAGACACAGTCTTAGATCTGTTGCCCTGGCTGGAGTGCAGTGTTGCAATCACGGCTCACTGCAGCCTTGACCTCCTGCGCTCAAGCCACCCACCCACCTCAGCCTCCCAAAGTGCTGGGATGACAGGTGTGAGCCACCGTGCCAGGCCTATTACCATGAATATTATTAGGTGACGATGGTGGGGATGACTGGGCAGGGAACCTCGAGTCAGGATGCTAGACTCTGCTCTAGCATGGACTCCCTGGGAGGCCTTGGAAAGTCCCATGCCCTTGCTGGCCTCTGCCTTCCCCTCTGTACAATCGGGGGGATGCCCTTGATTCTGGGGCCAGGGCAGAACGTTGGAAATGGGCAGAGTGGGGCCTCAAGTTTTCAGTGAATTTGTGGCTTTCCGCTTGGAGACAGGCTTGGAGACAGTGGCTTTCAGATTGAAGACAGGCTTGGTGGAGATGGCTCTCCCAGCGTCTGTGTTTCAGAAGATGCTTTGGGGGTGAGGGCACTCAGCTGCAGCCTCCCATCCTCCCCCAGCGTGCCTGAGCCCCTAGGTTCTGCCAGCCCCAGTCAAGCAGAGTTCCCTTCCCCAGCTCCCCACTGAGTGACTGTGTGACCTTGGCTAAGTCACTCTACCTCTCTGGCTTCCGTTTGGGGTAACAGAGTCACAAAGGCCTCAGCAAAGCAGCAAAGGGCAGCCTGTCCTGGCCACCCACTCCCTTCCTTCAGCCGCCTACCATTACTCCCTTTGTAGAACCACTGAGCTGGGAGAGCCTTGGGGGATGGTGGAGGCCAAGTGTTCGGTTTCACAGGTGAGGAAACTGAGTCCCCAAAAGATCTACCCAGGGCCAGCCACCTCCAGTCCTCAGCCCCTTTCTCTGCAGCATGGCTCCGTAATAAAGAACGCAAATGACAGAGGCCTGCAGCTGGAGCTCCCCGACTTCCAGATTCCCCGATTTCCACATTCCCAGATTTCTTTGAGCCCCTGTGTCCATGTCTGTGGAACCGGGAGAGCAGCAGACCCTGCTCACAGGCAGGGTAAGGCCTGGAGGGAGGAGGAGGACATGAGAAGCATTCTGAAGACACCAGTGTCAAGGGTGGCCCTCGTTCTCCCCACGCCCCCAGGCCCCGTGCAGTGGCCCAGCCTCTCTCCTGCCATCCTGACTTCCTGCCCTCGGTGTCCCTGTGTTCAGGCTTCTCGTGCCTCCCTGGCCCATGCTGCCTCTTGCTGGGCCTCTGAGGCCACCAGGAGAGCCCCACAGAGGATGCAGCCATGATGGCAAGTGGTGGGCACTGAAGCCCAAGCCCCTCCAGGGTCCTCAGGGCATTTGATGTCAGAAGGGAGTATTTGTCTCCAAGGCCAGCTGCACTGTTGTTGCGGGTGTGCCTGTGCTCCTCTGCACGATTCCTACCTGGCGTGGCTGCTGCTGTAGCCTCTTCCGTGGTCGTCTATCCTTTCCCCCCTTGCTGGCCTGGTTGCGCCCACCGACCACTGCATTGCCTCTGTTGGTGTGGCTGCTGCAGCTACTATAGCCCTTATGTGGGCAGAAAGGACGACACCTTTGCTGACATGGCTGCTCTGTGGTCAGATAAGCTGCTCCCCACCCATCCTGGCATGGCCACTGGAAAGCGTGCTGTGGTCCACTCATGGCCTCTGCTGCCAGGATCCAGGTCCGTGGCCACAGCTGTCTGCATCAATGGCAGCCCTCAAGGCACTCACTGGACATCCCTAGATGGGGGCTGCTGTTCCTTGAATGGGGGCAGCCCAGTGTCACTCTGAAGTCCATCACTCAAGGGACCCCAGCTCCTCCAAGACCAAGGACACCCAAGACTCTCCGTGCCCACCTCTTCCCAGAACCTCTCTCTGGCCCTGGTGATCTTTCGACTCCCAAGGATGGAGCTAAGTGGTCCTTCCTCTTGGGACCTCAGGGCAGTGGGGAGTGGCAGCAGGACAGGGGACCCTCCTCCCTGCTCCCGTGATGCTCCAAGACCATCACAAATAGCCCGGGACCTCTGTGTCCGTGGAGGGGTGAGCAGGACATGGAGAGGGGCTCTCCCTGCCCTGAGAGAGCAGGCCCCTCTGAGGCCTCCTGTTCCCCTGCAAATCCTCATCAGGCAGCAGGGGTCCTCATGCATTCTCCAGGGGTCATCAAAGGCATCTCTGTATAATGACAGAGAAGCTTCTGGAAAACTTTCGTGGCCACTGCAGCTCCACCTTGGTGGTGCTTATTCAGTCCACAAACCTTGGGGGCCTACCGTGAGCCAGAGACTGTGCTTGCCGTGGGGATGGGACAATGGGAAGCTAGACCCATCTCTACCCTGGGACATCCACAGTCTGGGCGGGACACAGTCGGAAACAGCGATTTGCTGCCATGGTAGTGAGTATGCAGAGACGTACTGTGTGTCACCAGGGTACCTGACAGAGCCAATCCTGGAAAGTTCCTGGAGGAAGTGACCTTCAAGCCCATCTCTGAGGATAGGGAGGATATAGTCAGGCAAGTGGGGAAGGGTCAGTGCTTCAGGCAGGGGAACAGCATGATGTGCAAAGCCTCTGAACAGAAGGGCCATGCCCTTTACAGCCTTGAGTCCAAATCTTTATTAGCTGATGCTTGCCAGGGACAGTGGCTAATGGCTGGGGCTCTGGTATCACTTGGCCTAGGTTTGAATTTCACTTTGCTGCTTACTAACTGTGAGACAATGTGTAAATGACTTGACTCTCCCCATCCCTCAGTTTTTTCATCTGTGTAATGGGACTATTACTTTACATGAATGGTCCTGCCGAATCCCAAAGCTGCACAGAGCTGTTGGAATTCAATGGGACCATTGCTGTAAAGGACTTAGCACCAGTAAGCGCTTGACAAATCTTAGCACGAGTCCCACCTACTGAGCATCTGCCATGTGTTCTGCAGTTCGTCTTCACTCAGATCTGTAAGCTGGGACCCATTGCTCCATTTCATAGATAAGAAGACTGAGGGTTAGAGGACTGAGCCTCTAACGTGGAGATGGATTGAGGTTTTGGAGGAATCAGGGAGGCTTCTTGAAGGAGGTGGTGGCCGAGCTGGATGTTGAGAATGGGTATCCCCTGACTGCTGCCAGCCAGGCAGCCTCATCCGGAGCAGAGCATTTCAGCCACAGGGGCTCCGTGGGCCCCGGGCTCCTGGGTCTGGGGATGGAACAAAAGGGCTGCCCTGGGCACTCCCAATACCTCCCAGGGGTCCCAGCAGGGAAGGACCAGGTTCTCAGGCTACAGAGCCTCCAGCAAGCATCAAACAACAAAAAGGCTTTTCTCACTCTGGATGAGTCACCAGAGCCAGCAGAGGCCCGGCCCTGTGCTGAAGGAGACGAAACCACACATCTGAAGCAGTTTCCCACGGCCACCACTAGCTTTAAATAGCTGCAGAGAGAAGTGGAGGAGGGAGGCAAAGGGAGAGGGAGCAGGGAAGCAGGGCTGCCCGGGCCAGGCCCTGGCTGGGGTCTCCCCCACATCCCAGGACCCGGATAGGCAGCCCCCTTGAAGCAGGTTGTTGATGACAACCCAGGCCCCGTGGGTGCCAGGGGAGCCCAGCAGAGGAGCAGCGCCCACAGTGGGCCAGGGCACAGCAGGCAGACAGGCAGACAGCGGGGAGACACCCAGCTGGGCTGTGGGGCTCACACCCCCGTGTCAGAATGCAGACCCAGGAAGGGGGAAGTTGACCTCACTGTGCACCCCCGTACAACCTCTAGGCCCCCAGCCAAGCTTCCTCGCAGGTCACCTGACACCCCTGAGTGCTCCAGCTGCGCCCCCTGCCCGGCTAGGTTCGTGACTGAGCCCTGGGCGGCATTTC
The DNA here is from genome assembly GCA_963574635.1 of Cheracebus regulus. Taxonomy (NCBI): domain Eukaryota; kingdom Metazoa; phylum Chordata; class Mammalia; order Primates; family Pitheciidae; genus Cheracebus; species Cheracebus regulus. The sequence continues at coordinate 47,039 of CAUYQU010046302.1, read as the reverse complement.
CGGAGGCAGGCTGGGAGCTGGGGCTGCTGACGCACTTGCCGCCCCCCCTGCAGGGCCGGGTGAGAAGAGAGCCCCCCATCCCTCCTTCCCGTAAACGAGCTCACCCCCCACCCCAGGGCCTCGCAGGGATTCCAAGAAGTGGAAGCCAAGCACCTGCTCCTCGCCCACAGCAGGGGGTGGGGTGGGGTGTTGGGTGGGGTGGGGTGTGGTGGGGTGTGGGGGAGGGGTGGGGCAGGAGCGGGGAGGGGCAAAGGAGCGGCCGGGGTCCTCGTAATCCCAGAACTCAGCCCTAGGCCTCGGCCAGGGTTCAGGGGCAGCCCCGGGCTGGCAAAGGTTCTTTCCCTTAGGTGTGGAAAAATGCCCTCTCTGTTCTCTGTGTGAGACCAGGCAGTCCAGGATGGCTGCATGGCCTGGGCCCATTTTTCAGAAGGCAAACAGGGAATCCCAGAGACACCTCAGAGGCCAGTCAGGTTCCCTCCCAGTCTGGAGTAAGATCACCTCCTGGATGTTAAGGCAGCCCTTGGTGACCGTCAGCGGCTCACTAAATACCTGCCTTTGGAGACCCTTGAAGCCAAGGCCCAGAGAAGGCAGTGCTTTGTCCAGGGTCACACCGCAGGCCAGGGGAGGTCCCGGCCTACTTCTACATGGGTCCATACTGTGACCAACCCACGAGTACCGCCAGCAAACATTCACTTCACATCTACTGGATCCTTTGCAGGGAGGTGGGATTAAAGAAGACAGCATCCCGCTGAGGGGGTTTGAAGAATAGTAATGAGCAGTCACAGGGCCTGGGCCAGGGGCTGCCACTGCTGCCTTCTTATCCAGGTCCCAGGCTTTGAAGAAATACAGATTCCAGGGTTCCAGCCCCGAGATTAGGATTCAGCAGGCTGGGAAGGAGCCCAGGAATCTGCATTTTATAAAGTTCCTCAAGTTGATCTGATGGATCAAGAAGCTTGGAACAGACTGTAAGCAACTTGAGGGCAGGGGCTGCCCTGCAGGAGGGGAGGGGGTTCCGAGGGCTTCCAGCGGGAGGCACACACTCCAGCCTTCCCCTCCAGCACCAACCTCTGCCTGTACACAGGGCCCAGCACACAAAGGCCTCCAGGAATGAGGGCATGGCGGAGAGGAGTTCCAAGAGGCTGAACGATGGTCCCTGCCTCTCTCTGCTGTCTCCACCGCTGAGTTCACATGCAGGACAGGGTGGCCATGTTCCAGGAAGCCAACGAGATGGGCGATCCTGCTGTGGACGGCTCTGCCTGGTGTTAGGGGCCTGGCCTGCACCCTCCCTGAGTCCCTGCAGCCCAGGCTGGGTGGTTCCAGGCCTCCATAGGGTGCAGGGTGATGGGGGTCTCTTGTCTGTCCAGAGACTATGAGGCTGGGAAAGGCAGGGATGCTAGGACCTGCAGCCCAGGTGCGTGCTGGCTCTTTTCCTGGCACGTGAGGAGTTTGGTGCTCCCGGGTCTGGTAGCGTTCAGTGGCATTGGTAACATGGGAAGCAACGTGGAGGCCCTGGGCTGGGCTGTCCCTGTGTGCCTGGCACAGTGTGCAGCCAGGACCAGGCTCAGTGAGGACTCATGGACCGACTGATCTGGGGATGTGGGTGGCAGGAGCTGACCCTCCCTGTCTCTGACCCTCATGGCCGAGAGGGCCTGGTCCTGCACACAGTGCTCAGCTTGGCCACCTGACCAGGCCACTGTCCTCTTAGACTTCACGTCCACTGTGTGCAATGGGAGCAGGTCGGAGGGAGTTGGGAGAGAAAGTCTCGTCCAGGCTGCAGTGGGAGCACCCAGGCCCCTCAACAGGCCTGTTCCGGCCCCAGGAGCCACAGCCCCACAGCCTCTGCTTGTGCAGAGGGGGGTAGACAGAAGTCGCCGAGAGGAAGCAGAGAGCCCTCACCAGACCCCTCTGAGTGGGGCTGCCACTCGCCGGCTCTGGGGCTTCGAGCAGGGCACGGCACCGTGCCTCTCAGAACCCCATTTTCTCATTTGTGCAGCAGAGACCCCTGACTCCAGAGGGCTGCTTTGAGGGTTCAATGAGCACAATCTCGTGAATGGGTGAGGAATAATCATGATTTGGATAGGTGTGATTGACGTTTTTCTCACTAGAGTGTGAGTTCCAGGGCTGGAGGTGGTGCCTGACGTCAGTAGGTGCTCAGCTGGTTTGTGGAGTGAATACTCGAGTGTAGAGGGAGCCGTTCTCTTCAACTGTGCTGGAGGCTTCTGAGGGCCTTGTTCAGCACATGTGTGTGTTCAAGTATGTGTGTGTGCATGTGTGTGCAGGCATGTATGTGTGAGCAGGTGTGTGTGTTTGTGCAGGCATGTGTGTGTGCAGGCATGTATGTGTGAGCAGGTGTGTGTGTGTGCAGGCATGTGTGTGTGCAGGTATGTGTATGCAGGCATGTATGTGTGAGCAGGCATGTGTGTGTAGGCATGTGTGTGTGCAGGTGTGTGTGCGCAGGCATATATGTGTGAGCAGGCGTGTGTGTGTGCAGGTGCATGTGTGTGTGCAGGCGTGTGTGTGCAGGGGTGTGTGTAGGCATGTATGTGTGTGTATGCAGATGTGTGTGTACAGACATGTGTGTAATCAGGCACGTGTGTATGCAGGCATGTGTGTGTGCAGGTGAATGTATGTGTTCAGGCATGTATGTGTGTGCAGATACGTGTGTGTGCAGGCATGTGTGTGTGCAGGCATGCATGTGTGTGCAGACATGTATGTGTGTGTGAAGGTGTGTGTGTGCAGGCATGTAGGTGTGTACAGGCATGTGTGTGCAGGTATGTGTGTGCAGGCATGCATGTGTGTATGCAGCGATATAGGTGTGTGCAGACATGTGTGTGCAGGCATGTGTGTGCATGTGTGTGTGCAGGTATGTGTGTGTGTGCAGGTGTTTGTGTGTGTGTGTGGGCATGTATGTGTGTGGAGTGTGCTCAGGCATCCACACGCCTGCACACTCCCGCATGCAGGTCTGGCCCCGGTGTGGCAATGTGGGTGTGTGCATGGCCTGTCTGGGTCTGTGTTTTGCATATAGGTCTGGCGTGTGGCCATTTGCATTTACGTCTGTCTGTGTGCCTGGATGCATGGGCCTATAACTGTGAGTGTGCTCACCCCACAGGTGTCCAGACCTGGTCTGGAGTGAGGCATCTGATTCTTTGTGTATAGGGATACATGGGAGGTTGCTCTTTGCTCTCCTGACTTCTTCTTGCCAACAAGGGGCTCCAAGTTGTAAGCCAGCCGGAGAGCGCCAGACTATGCAAAACAGGCCAGGCCCAGGGAAACCCCTGCAGAGTGGTCCCTGGGGACTTCTAGGCCCCTCCTCCCTGGGTGCCTTTCTCCTCAGTAAAGCCTCCTGTCCCTTCCAAAGTCCCATGACTCTCCACTCCAAGGCTTCCTCTCATGTCCAGGGGCTGCACGTGATGCCCAGATATCCCTGCCTGTCCTCCCTCCCACCGCTGCTCTCAGCCCCTCTGGCAACACCGGGCCTGGCATCTCCCTCCTTCCTTTCTGAGGCCCCCCTTGGCTTCTGCACAGGTTCCCCGAGCTGCTTTTGGGAGCTCCACCATGTGCCAGGTGCTGGGCCCTAGCCATTCCCCTGCATCATGCTTACCACAGAGAGAGTTTCTGGCAGGAGCCCCATTTTACCAATGAGGAAGCTGAAGCTCAGAGACGTTAAGGAACTTGTCCAAGGTCATACAGCAAGTGAGTGAGAATCAGACACAAACAAGACTCCAATCCTGGTCTCTTTCCCATGAGGCCACACCACGACCATGCTTCAAGTCACTTCAATGGCCAAGCCTCACTGGGAGGACCAAGGGAACCCCTTCCTCAGATGGACCCCAGGGGTTCAGGCACCTCCCATATCCATGGCTCATAGGATGGAGGCTCCTGGCTTGGGAAAAGGCCTCCTGGCCACCTCATGGAGGAACTCAGGCTCACCCGCTGCTCCTGGGCTGAGCCATATTTGGGCCTGGATACCTCCAAGCCTACCCCAGTTGGGCCAGCTTGAAGCCCCCAAGTCTTCTCAAAGCCATGCAGCATTTGCCTGGTGAGCTCCATGGAGGGATCAGAACCCCTTCCATAGGGTCATTACTGCATCCCCAGAACACGCTTGCATTTGGCAAGGATGTGTGTGCTGGGGGAGCCATGTGGCTTTCATTTAAATTTCACCCTGGAAAAACAATGGTTTGGATTAAGGGAAGAAACGGTTGGTGAAATGTCATGGAAAGAAAGGAGGGGAGAGGGGGGAACCTTTGTAGCAAAAGCAGGCCCCAAACTTGCAAACCCACATTCCAGAGGTTTCTCAGGGCCTGCGATGCAGACATGACCTCCCACCCTAGCATGCTCCTGTCCTCTTCAGTAGCTCAAAGGAGGCTAGGGGTGGGTGAGAAGAGAGACATGCGGCTCCGCTTCTCCCACTCTGTTGGCATGGGCTTGACCTCTCTAGGCCTTGGTTTCCCCACTGAGAAAGGGAAGAAGAGAGAATTACAGTATTTTCAATCTCCACTGGAGCTGAGCGAAGCCTGGGAGCACTGTGGAAGGCCGGCCTGCTTTGCTCTGACTTCCTGACCCTTTACTTATGCTGGGCTTGGCACTGAGAGGGTCCCATACGTGGCCTGCGCGGAGTTCCCAACAGCCACAGTCCCCACCCCACGGACAGCAGACAGGCTAGGAAACTTACGAGACCCCTCGGCTAGGATGTGACCCCAGGGGCTGTTCCCAACCACTGGACTGTGAGGCTGAGGCTGGGAGGAGACTGGAGAGGGTTTGGCCCAGGGCAGTGAGAGCTGGGAACAGCCTGAAGCCACACCCCAGGAGTACCTTGGGGTTCCTAGATCACCAGCTCAGAGCCAGGAAGGCTCTCAACATCATCCATTCATTCTGAGGCGGGAGCTGAGGCCAAGGCCAGGGGACATACCTAGTAGCACTCAGTGGGGTGGTGCCACATCTCCCGAGGGCCAGCGGGGGCTCTGGGGTGTGGGTCCTAGAACCAATGTGGGATGACGCTCTGACCCACCAGGCTAGCCTCAGGGACTGGGCGGCCCTGTGTCTCCCTCTCTGTAGTGGCTGCTTGGGGTCAGGACTCTTGCTGTGGTTATGGGTCCATCTGAGACCAGGGTCAGGGCTGTGTGTGGCTGGGGCCATGTGTCAGCAATGAGGGCTTGGTCTGTGGCCAAGGTCAAGGCTGAGGAGTTTCATGCAATGAATTGGCTGTAGAAGATCAAATGGCCTTGAAACCCAAAGGACAGGATTGTTAAAGGGGGCTGTGGGTGCTGTGATGGGCCAGGGAAGAGCTGGGTACAGGCGCTCTGGGGTCGACAGAGGCAGGAGCTGGGGCACTTCGACCCCATGAAGTCCTCTTCACACCCACCCCTGCCTGGCACAGCCCTCCCTCCTCACCCCTGTGCCCCAGGACAACCCCGTCTCTTGCCTCTGGGGAGAAGCCACTGGAAGTCATCACCCCTTCTGACTCGACATCTAAAAGGGCCAAAAGAACCATCTGCCCCCAGTGCTGGGTTCCATCTGTGCTCAGTGCCCAATCTCACCCCACAGGCAGGGAAGAAAACCATCTGGAGACCAGGAGGAAGGCCGCTCTGCACGGGTGCGGTGGGGATGCTGGCGATGGGCTGTCCAGAGCCAGGACTTCACCTGGCAGGTTGGTTCTTGAGTTCGTGCTTTTAAACCACCACAGGCTCCCAGAAGCATTGATAAAAGGTCACCGTAGTATTATTTTAGCCAAGTCTGGGAGTGTGTGGCAAAATGCAGAGACTCGGGCCACACAGAGAGAGTTCTGAGCAAGTCACAGCACACCCTGGGCCATGGCACACAGTAGGTGGTCAACAAACAGGAGCTAGAGATGGTGTGGACGGAAGTGGCTTCAGGCCCCAGGGCCCCCAGGTCAAGAGACACCGCAGCTGGGGGGCAAGAAGCCAGCTGGAGACCCCTTCTGTGCCTGCCCAGCATGGGAGCATGGCGGTACTGCTTGATTGACTGTGTCTAAGCAGCAGGGTCAGATAACTGGGTGCTGCTCTTTTTTTTTTTTTTTGAGATGGAGTCTTGCTCTGTTGCCCAGGCTGGAGTGCAGTGGCACGATCTTGGCTCACTGCAACCTCCGCCTCCTGGGTTCGAGTGATTCCCTTGTCTCAGCCTCTCCAGTAGCTGGGATTGCAGGCGTGCGCCACCAGGCCCGGCTAATTTTTGTATTTTTAGTAGAGACAGGGTTTCACCATGTTGGCCAGGCTGGTCTTGAATTCCTGACCTCAAGTGATCTGCCCGCCTTGGCCTCCCAAAGTGCTGGGATTATAGGTGTCAGCCACTGTGCCTGGCCAGTGCTGCTCTTCTTGACCCTGTCTGCCCCAACCTTGCGACATCGGGCTCTCTAAAAACAGAGGAGAAAATAAACCCAAACAACTGGGCAGGAATGGGCCCTAGAAATCAGCACACCTCATTTTACAGAGAAGAGAATTGAGGCTTCGGGAGAGGAAGGGAGTTGGCTACAGTCATACAGGGCTGTGGGAACGGTCCAGAACAGGGGTTTCACAAGTGCACAGCTGCCCGGGGCGGTGCCTGTGATTACAGCCAGCAGGTACACGGGCCTGTGGGAAGCCCCCTCATGCCTCTCCTCATCGAATCCTGCTGGAGCCAGCTGACCACCAAGGCGGGAGCTTAGGGCTGTATCACCCAACCGGCAAATAGAAGTGCTGAGGTCTGAACCCGGCCACCGGGCCACAAACCAAGACCCCCGTGCTGTGCCAGCGGCCTCATTCACACAGCCCAGGCTGGCGGCCCCTAGCACGCCTCAGCCCCCACGCCAGCCCCTCACCCCTCACCCCAGAGTCTTTGCACAAGTGCAGCTCTCCTTGTTCCACCGGGAACACTGGTCTCGTCACCCTCTAGGCCATCTCATGAGAGGTAAGAGGAAGAAAAACCCACAGACAGAGGCACAGCCATCCCACACCTGCCACCATTTCCCCTGGTGGATCTTCCCTCTGTCTCTGAATGCAGAGGCACCAGTTAACTTGGAGAAGAAATCAGGCTGGGGGCTGGGAGCTGTGGCCTGGGGTGACCAGGGCCCAGGTTGAAGGTAGGCAGCGGGTCGACCAACCAGATGCAATTAACTCATTTAGCACCGACCTTGAAAACTGCCAGAGGGACTGCAAGAGCCAGGTCTAGCACCATTGTCTTGCTGTGTGACCCTGGACACGTCATCTGCCTTCTCTGGGCATTTGTTATACCACCTGTAAAATGAGAGGCTTGGCTCCATCGATGGTTCTCAGTTCCAGCTGCACTGGGGATATTTTATTTTTATTTTTCTTATTTTTGAGATGGAGTCTCGCTCTGTCACCAGGCTGGAGTGCAGTCACGTGATCTCAGCTCGCTGCAACCTCCGCTTCCTGGGTTCAAGAAATTCTTCCGCCTCAGCTTCCCAAGCAGCTGGGACTACAGGCACACACCACCATGCCTAGCTAATTTTTGTATTTTTAATAGAGATGGGGTTTCACCATGTTGGCCAGGCTGGTCTTGAATTCCTGGTCTCAAGTGATCTGCCCACTTTGGTCTCCCAAAGTGCTGGGATTACAGGCATGAGCCAGGGCACCCAGCTTGGGGATCTTTTGAAACATATACTAAATTGATTCTGGATGAATGCAATTTAAATACTTTCAATGGTTCAACTGAGCAGCTTGGGTGGAGGGTCCCTGGGCCAGACTCTGTGTCAGGGCCCCTTTGATACTGATGTTTCACCAGCGTATGGGGGTTACATATGTGGCTGGGCAGGCCGTGTCATGGCTCCGTGCCTCAGTTTCTCCATCATGGCTAATCATAGCCTTCCCTGCAGGGCATTGTTGGGAGGATTAAATGTCCTGTTTGTGTATGATTCTGGCACACGCAGAGGCAGGACTTGCTAAACCTGTGTGGAAATAGTAGAGATGTCAGTTCTGGGAAGGGGGCCTCAGCTGGTCACCTGCCCCAGGAAAATGGGGAGGCTGCAGTGGGCTTTGCCCCTGGACTTTCCTGGGCCAGACACTTTCCCACCAGCCTACTCGAGCCCCTGCAGCCATGTCCCTGTAGGATACCAGGAGCAGTGCTGACCCATGGTGCAGTGAGGGCAGCAGGTTGGGGCTGAGGCCCCCGCTTAGCGGAAGCTGGGTGAGTTGGCTTGGGCTCCTGTGCAGAGGGTTGGATGGACAGGAGCTCTGGGGCCACGATCTCTGAGAATGTCTGCGGCTGCCACTCCAAGGTCTGGGGAGCCTAGAATCCAGTTCCAGTTCTCTCCCTCTTGGCATCTGTGGCCTGTCCCTCCCTGAGCCCTCCCAATTAGCCCCGGTGTCCCTGTGGAGGGGACTGCTAAGCCATGGTGGGAGGGGCGGAAGCCAAGAGGTGTAAGGGGAGGATGGGGGCTGGGGTGGCATCCTCCTGAGTTCCCGCCTGAGTTCATCAAATGTCAGAAATATGAATTTGGACAGGTTACTGTCTTCGGTAAGCCTCAGTTTCCTCACTGGTAAACTGTGGCTGGTAAGTCCCTACTCAGGAAATTGTGGCGAGGAGAAATGAGATGGTCCTCACAGCCGACATCGCGTAGACAAGTGCTGCCGATGGGCATCGTGCCAATGTCATCTCAGTTTGTCCTCTCTATCCTGTGAGGCTTATCAACACCAGCACCGAGCAGCCCCATTTCACAGATGAGACACTGAGGCCTGTTTTGTTCACTGAGTACCTGCTCTGTGCTCAGCCCAAAGGGTGGGAAGCAAACTGCCCAGGTGCCGCAGCAGCAAGAGCCACAGCCTTTGCGCTCAGGAGCATCAGACACCAGAGCTCTAAGCCCTCAGAGCCCTGGGTCGATGGGGACAGGCAGGCGGGCCCTGGCAGGGCTCCTGGAGTGAGGCAGCTGCTGTGCAGGTGGCAGTGGTGACAGCATTGGGAGGTGACACCTGTCAGAAGCCAGAAAGCCTGGGCACAGGCCCCTGGCTGTCAGTAAAGAGGAGGTGAGGTGTCACCACTTTCGCGGAACCCAGGCTGGTGGCAGGACAGCAGGAAGTGAGTCTTTAGGTCCAGAGAATGCCTCAGGCCCTGTGTGGGTAGCAGTGGTGATGGTGACGTGTCACCTGACACATGACTCTGGGTGACTGAGTATCTACTGCCTGCCCGCCTCTATTCCAGACACTTCCTATCCACTAACTCACAACTATCTAGAAAGCAGGAACTACCACATCCCCATTTGACAGATGAAGAAGCCAAGGCACAGAGAGGTCTAGTAAATTGCCAAAGGTAACAAAGCTAGGAAGGAGCAGAATTACCGTTAAAGTCCAGACCCTACCCTTGAACAGCTGTGCCATCGACCTCAAGTGTAGACACCTGGATGAAACTAAGAGGGTCTGACATCTAGACTCTTGAACCTGCTGCCTGGGTTCAAATCCCAGCTCTGCCACTTACTGGCTATAGGACCTTGGGCAACCGACTCAACTTCTCCGTGAATTCCAGGTTCCCCATCCATGAAATGGGGATAAAAATCAAGTACCTGACTGGGCACAGTGGCTCACGCCTGTAATCCCAGCACTTTGGGAGGCCGAGGAGGGCAGATCACAAGGTCAAGAGATTGAGACCATCCTGGCCAACATGGTGAAACCCTGTCTCTACTAAAAATAAAAAAATTAGCTGGGTGTGGTGGTGCACACCTGTAGTTCTAGCAACTCGGGAGGCTGAGGCAGGAGAATCGCTTGAACCTGGGAGGCGGAGGTTGCAGTGAGCTGAGATCATGCCACTGCACTCCAGCCTGGGCAACACAGCAAGACTCCATCTCAAAAAAAAAAAAAAAAAAAAAAAAAATCAAGTACCTGCCTTAGGGGCTATTTTGATGCTTAATATATCAAGTAGCCCAGCCCAGAGCAGGCCCCAGGTAAGTGTGGGCTGTAGAAATTCACGTGGGGATTTTTCATGTGTAGATGGGATACGAGGGGTGGTCAGCAGTGGTTACTTTGGGAGTGGTGTGGCTGGAGGCTTCCACCTTGTAATCACACTTCAGCAGTGTTTTCCATTTTTATCTATGTTGTGATACGTATTTTTTGAATAAAGAAAACTCTCTGAGCTGGGTGTGAGTGGGTGTCAAGAGGTCTCTTGTGGCTATTAAGTTGCTCTTTAGAGAAAAAAAAAAGAGTGAGCATTTTGATTGTACTTCATATGATCTGAGCCACAGCTCATGGGTGTGCACAGGGGCCGTGCATTTCCATTCAGAGTGACAAGAGACAATCTGGCCCTCACTGGGTGCTCCAGGTATAGGGCTGTGGGAGGAACGCTGGCCCCGGAGCCCAGGACAAAGGTATGAGCCTCCCGTTCTGCCCCAACTTGTGATGAAACCTTTATTTTTTTGCTCAGCAAAGTCCCCCTGATGCTTCCTTGGTGCCAGGCCCTTGACCACAGGGGCTCTTAGTGTCCACTTCTCACTGTGCCTAGTGTGAATCCTGGGGGCAAAAGGTAGGACAAGGTGGAAGCGGTCCCTGTCCCTCTGTGACCCACAGTCAGGCAGGGGAAGCCAACACTATCAAATCATCCCACAAGCAAAGGCCAAATTGCCACCTGATGAGTGTAGGGGTGGGGGTGGGGGGCAGGAGGGGTGGAGAACCGGCGCTTGGAGAATGATCAGGGCGAGAAGGAAGTGCTCCTAGAGATGAAGGATGCATTGCACGGGGAGTGAGAACAGCACGAACAAAGGTCAGGCAGGGCAAGGGATCGTCGTGAACCTGAGGGAGTGAGATGCCCCTGGAATCAAGAGGCCGAGGGTGAGCCCGGTGTGAGACAAGAGGGAGGGGGGCAGGGCGGGGCCATAGAGGAAGTTGCAGCAGGGATTTGTTCTTCCTCCCAAGAGCCAGAGGTCATGAAGGAGACTAGGGACAGGGGCTAAAGATTTCACCTGAGGTCCCCCTAAAGCATCGGGAGAAGGGAATGGGTGGAGGGTCAGAGTGGACCCCTGCCAATCTCCAGTTCTTCCAACTGCACAGGCCTGGACACAGCGGCATCAATAAACGGCGCTTTCCTTGAATTCATTCTTCTTCAACTCATGGAAGTAAAATGTAGATCTAAATTTTTATTATTTAATAACTTCTTTTTCTGAATACAAAATATATAGTCTACTGCATAAAGCAATAGGAAATTGCCAAGTCTGAAGGGCTGCTGTGGGAATTAGGTAGGGGTTTGGCTCACTTCTTGAGGTTTTTCTCAAAGGGAGAACCAGGGATAGAGGGTGCCGAGATAAGAATAAGGAAGAAACCCTAAGCCTGTTTGAGGAGCTGTTCTAAGATTCCCAAGCTCCCTTATAGGTGGTGAGTTCCATATTCCTAGGGTACATGTAAGCTGTCAAATTATAATAAAAAAAATAGAGTAAAAGTATTACTCTCATTCAAATATAGGTTGCACACATGTCAAAATTTGTTTAACTCCTGAATGAGGGAACCAGTAAGAAGATAAAGCTGATTCAAAGGAGAACTGGAGGAATAGCCCTGCAGAATACTAGGAAAAGAATCCTGGAACACGATGGCTCAGTGAGATACAAAACTGGTTAATGTTCTGATGGGTCAGAAGTCCATAACTTTTGAGGGATTTTCTACTGGACAGAAATCTGTCAAAAGCTATATGTTCTACCTGACATACTGCTTTCAAAATCTGGTCTTTTAATGGCTCATACTAAGTCAAAGGTATATCTTCCTCTAGATAATTAAATAATGTTTTAGTCTGTTTGGGAAGCTATAACAAAATACCCTAAACTGGGTAATGCATAAACCACAGACATTTATTTCTAATGGTTCTGGAGGCTGGGAAGTCCAAGATCAAGGTGTCTGGCGAGGGCCTGTGTTCTCATAGATGGTGGCTTCCCGCTGTGTCTTCACTTGGTGGAAGGGGCAAGGCAGCTTTCTGGGGCCTCTTTTATAAAGACACTAATTTTATTCATGAGGGATCCACACTCATGACTCAGTGACCTCCTAAAGTCCCTTCCTCCTAACTCCATCCCGTTGGTGATTAGGGATGGAGTTTGTGTCTTTGCAAAATTCATAGGTTTCAACATATGAATTTTGCAAAGACACAAACATCCAGACCATAGCAGATACCCTTAGTGGGCCTGTTAAACAACGACCCCAATGTGACATTGAACAGACACACTGCCCTCTCTTTGCCTATTTCCAAGTTTTGGATCACTTTTCTCAACAAAGCTGGAGCAAATGGCCGCAGTGAGAGGCTGCAGGAGAGTTCTGGCAGTGGAGGGTTGGGGGGCATGTTATCTTTTTGCTGTGTAAATGATTACCCCCAAACCTGCTGGCTTAAAATAATAAGCATTTATTATGTTGCAGTTTCTGCAGACCAGGAATTCAGGAGCAGCTCAGCCAGGCATTTCTTGCTCAGGGTCTCTCAGGAGGTTGCAATCATGTGTCAGCTTGGACTACATTCCTCTGAAGTCTTGAGTGGGTCTGGTGGACCTGCTCCCAAGGTAGTGCACTCACATAGCTGGCAAGGTGGCACAGACTGTTGGCTGGCCTTGACAAGCAGGCCTCTCCATGGGTTGCTTGAGTGTCCTCACAGTGTGGCAGCCAACTTCTCTGAGAGCAAGTAATGAATCCCAGAGAGAAGTAAAGCAGAAAAGTAGCAATGCCTTTAATGACCTAGCCTCAGAAGTCATACCCCATTGTTTCTGCAATAGCCTATTGGCTATAGAAGTCAGCCCTGCCCAGTGTGGACGGGGACTTCATAAGGGAGGTGATTAGGAGCCTTGTCAGTTTTGGAGACTGGCTCCTGTGCTGGGCACCTTCAGGGTCCCTAGAGCCAGAGGCTGGAGTTGGTGCCAGTAGCAAGCAGGGATTGCCTTCAGCTGCATTGTTGCCTAGGCAACTTCCTCTTCACCTGCTTGCAGCTGCTACACAGTATAGGGCCTGGGACAGGTGGCTCTGCTTCAGAGTCTCTCACTGTGGCACCCGGCTGTGTCTTCTGAGTAGCTTTCCCACCCCAAAATCTCAGCCCAGAACAAAGTCTGTCTCTAGGAGGATGCAGATGGTCAGTCATTCACACCTTAGTATGAATGAGTTCATCAACTTTCGCCTCTGGCAGCAGAAAAAGTGTGGGATTTGGGATGGGATCTGGGGCAGAGGGGAGTCAAGGTTGTAGGGAGGGTGGGCTGAGGAGGGCGCCTGGTGGCAGTCCCCAGCAGAGAGGGGCTAGGAGTAGCCTTTCTGGGGAGTGGCAGAGGGGACTGTCTTGGAGTAAGGATTAAAGGGGCAACACCTCAGGCAGCGCATGGGGGACCCCCAGAAAGTCAGTGGTGAGAGGAGGACCCAGGAGGCTGCCCGCTGCTGAGGGTCATGGGAATCACCAGGTACTCCGGTGAGGGCATCAGGAGAGGGCAGAGCATAGCAGAGAGAAACTTCTGGTCCAGGTGGTTTGACCCTGGTGGCCCGTCAGGATGTGCCTGGCTGCCTGAAGGTCTGTCTGATTGAGGGGTGGTCTGCAGGCCCACCGGTGACCAGCAGGGCCAGACGCAGCAGCTAGGCCACCCCGGGCTCCAGGGGAAGTGAGGAGGGAAGGAGGATCCCACTTTGCCCATGTGGGCTGGCAACAGCCGGGTTTGGGAGTATGGCCAACTGAGAGACGAATTTCCCAGAGGCCTCCCGAGGCTTCAGGCCCAAGGCTGACCCGAAGCTTCCAGGCAAGGCAGCTGGAAAGAAAAGCCAGCGGTCCAGGGTCCAGACCTGGCTCTGTCCTCCACTGCACTGTGCTGGGCCCTCAGATGGCCTCCTTCCCTGCCCTGGTTCCCAGCTCCCATCTGTGGAGCAGCTCGGGGCACCACGATGGCCAGCTTGGGGAACATCCGTTCCTCCCTCCTTTCCCCTCAGCCAGTCCTCACCGGAGGAGGAGGCTGACAACCAGAGAGAGGGTAATGGCCCCAGGGGACCCCATGCCCAGTGGATGCCCAGGGTCTGATCTGGGCTAGGCAGCCTCAGAGGGAGCCCAGGCACATATCCAGCTGGGATTTAAAGACTGTGGAAATGTCCCAGAGACATTCATTTGAGGAGAAAGGGGAGGAAGTCCGCCAGTTTGGGGGGTAATTATTTTGCAAAACTTTATGAAGTTTCGGAAAATCTTGTTTCCCCCTTCATTGAAACCATTGTTTTTCAAGGGAAATTGAATTAGAAGGTGGTGGCGGCTGGAGGGGGCAGGAGAGGGAAGAGTAAGCCACATGTTTTTCTAACTAACTGGGCGTCTGCCCTGTGCCAACAATTCCAGCAGCTCCTCGTGCTCTGCATCTGGGACCACCAGGGCTGTGGCTGGGGACAGGAGAGAGCCCAGTGGCTCTGGGGACAGTGGCAAGGCTGAAGTGCATGCCCCCACATCAGCCGCCTTCATCAGGGCTGGGCGGAAATTTGAAATTTAGCTGAAAAGTGGGGTCAGGCCCTTGGCGCTGGGGCTTAAACGGAGGAGAGACTTTTGCAGAAAGCTGAGTGGCCTTCAGTAAGCCTGGCAACCTCTCTGTGCCTCAGTTTTCCTCCTAGGGAGTCTGTAGCCAGTAATGGGTGCCCTGAGTGGTGAATCAGACAGAAGACAACATGAAAAGTGAAAAGTGCTGCAGGCTTCATTGCAATTAGCACCACCACCACCATCATCATCTAGTTGAGAGACAGCCAATGAGCACCATCCTTCAGGCCAGTTCCGTGTGATTGGTAGCGACTGGCTGGGGCACTCTGGAGCTGAATCAGAGCTTGATGGGAGAGAAAAGTGCAAGGATCGCCTAGTGATGCCTGTTATGGGTACAGACAGGGAAGTAATGATATGTGTGTCAGACACTTGCCATCTCTAATCTAGTCCAATTCCTTTCATCTACTGATAAGGAAGGTGATCCCTAAAGAAATAGAGGGGCAGCTGGGCACAGTAGCTCTCCCCTGGAATCCCAGCACTTTGGGAGGCAGAGGAGTCAAGTGGATCCCTTGAGCCCAAGAGTTCAAGATCAGCCTGGGAAACATGGCAAAACCCTGTCTCTAAAAAAATTTTTAAAATTAGCTGCACGTGGTAGCATGCGCCTGTAGTCCCAGCTCCTCCGGAAGTTGAAATGGGAGGATTGCCTCAGCCCAGGAGGTCAAGGCTGCAGCGAGCTGTGATTGTGTCACTGCACTCCAGCCTGGGTGACTGAGTGAGACCCTGTCTCAAAAAAAAAAAAAAAAAAAAAAGAAAGAAAAAGAAAGAAAGGGGCATTAAACTTCCAAAATGTGCCTCTTCCCACTTCACATGCTTATTGGCATGTCTGCACTCAAAAACCTTCAGTGGCTTCTGCCACCTGCAGAATGAAGTCCAAAATCTTTAGCTGCTCATTCCAGACCCACTCTGATCTGGTACCAAGCACACATTCCAGATGTTTTTTCCTCTCCCTAGGACTGAGTGCCAGCTGAGTGGGGCCGTATGCCCACCCCATTCCCCACCCTTGCTCATGCAGTGTCTGTGCCTGGAATGCCCTTCCCACATCTCACCTGATGAGCTTGCTCTCCCCACCACCCCCACCCTAAAACGCTGCAGCCCTCCCTCTCTATTTTCCCTTGCAGTCCTGATCAAAATTTATATCTTAACAAGATTCACACGTGTTCTCTCCCCAGCTGAACGGTGAGCTTCTGTAACTGACGAGGCCAGCTTGGTTTTTTCCCCTTTCCCTTTCCTGGCACAGGGCCAGGCATGTAGATCCTTAGCCAGTATTTACTGCGTAAATGAAACAAATGTCTACACGCACAGAAGACGGCAGGGAGCTCCTCACTCTGGACCTGGGCCTTGGATTCCCTGGTTAGTGCTCCTCCCAGAGCCCCAGCTATTCCTCTTTCATTCACATCAGCTCTTTCGTGGCGTCCCAGGGCAGGCTAAACCTCCCTTTTTGGCCTCCCTCCTTCTCTCCCATCTCCCTTCTAGCATGATCTGTCCACTGCCTGGCTGTCTGACCCAAGAATGAAGAAAGCAAGCCTGGAAGGAAGGCCATGACCCAAACCTTGCCACTGTCATCTCCCCAACACTCTGGCTCCCAGCGTTTATCAACTCACGTGTCAATCTTTCCAGTGGGGTACAGGGGGAACACGAGCACACCTCAGAGCTCTGACTAACCCGCTGGATTGGGGGCGTCAAAGTCACACGCTGTGACTGCACGGCCTTGGACATGCCCCTTGCCCTCCCTGGGCTCACCTGCATGAGAGATCAAAGGCCCCCTCCTGCACTAACAGACAAGGCTCCGCCGTGCCTCCCAGGAGAGCGGCAGGCATGGGGCTGTCTCCTGGGGGTGGAGAAGGGGCCTGCCCTGCCGTGCTCTGAGGGTCTGGCTTCTTGGTCCCAGTGCTTGAGCCCCCTGTTCCTGGGTTGAGTGTCTCAGGCTGCCTTGGAGGCTGTTTCTCCTAAACCTCAACTGTCACAGGGGCCTTCCTGGGCCAGAGCAATTCCTGAAGTGAAGACCAGAAGACAGCTCTGGTTTCTCCACCTATTTTGCAAACAGAAATACCTTTGAGGGGGCCACTCATTGTAGACATTTACTTTGTTAGTATATTTATTTATTTATAGTCAGTTACATTGTAAAAATAAAAATAAAAATGTTCTGTAAAGAAAGGGAGGCTCCATTCCAGAGAGACAGAGAACTAGAGACAGAGAGAGGGGAACCAGACTCTGATGATCTTGGCACCTCCAAAGACATCTCAGCCACTTGTAGATGTCCTGACTGGACATTCAAGCCCTGTTCCACTTCCCCGCTCCTCCTCCTTCCACCTCCATGCTCTGGGAGGCAAAGTCCAGCCTCAAAGCCTTTGCTCCTACAGCCTCCCTCACCCGGCGTGTCCTTTCTGTCGGCTCAATCTTGTTCGCTGGGTAAGCAGAGGAGGGTGGAGGCTAAAGGTGGGTCTCTGGGCTTGGAAAGGCCGGGGTCCCAGCTGTGCCTCTGCTTCCTGCCTGCAACTGACTTCACCTCTCTGAGCCTCCATTCCCTGTCTGAAGAGATAATAGTAATATCATCCCTCTGCTTTGAGGAGATTTAAATGCTCTAAAATGCTTAGAATGGTGCCTGGTATATATTAAGTGTGTTAAGTTTAAGATGTTAGCTATTAAATAATTATAAAGGACATAAATGCTCCACTGACAGCATGCCTCTGCTGACTGCTCAGCCCCCAAGGCTGTCACTTCCCTCCTGCGTCTCTCAGCACTCATGCCACGCTGGGATCCAAGTGTTGCCGTGACAGGAACCGTCTCTCCAATTCCCTGGCCACACAGGGCCTAACACAGCGCTCCATCGGTGTTTGGGAATGAATGAAGGAGTGCTCGGCATCGCTGCTGAGGTGTCCAGTTCATTGCAGGAAACACTGATTGAGCAGATGCAGTATACTCTGGCTGGGATGTGTTAGCGTCATCTACGTCCTCTCCTCTAATTAGGCTGGGACCTCCTCCACTCACCTCCTTGATGCCTCTTTTAGGAATGTCTAAATTGCCCATGATGCAATGTATCCAGTAGGTGCTCAGCAAATGTGTGTTGCTGGTGAGGCTACAGGTGGAGAGGATGGGTGGAGACACTGTGGCATCTCATCAAAGCCACCACCTCTGGGCAGTCTTCACCTGTGGCTGATCCCAGATAGTCTTAGACTTTTTTAGTTTTGAACCACATGAATGCATCACTCATTATTCCAGTTGCTATTGCAAAAGAAATGACTCTAAAACATAGCGGCTTACAACAACCATTTTATTTGGCTTGTGATGTCGCAGTCAGGAATTCGAGAAAGGCAAGGCAGGGTCTCTCCTGCTTGGGGTCACCTATAGTTGTCATTGGAGGCTGGCCAGGGCTGCATTCCTCTGAAGGCCTGGCTGGGCTGGACATCTAAATTGACTTGTCACACAGCTGGCAGTTGATGCTGGCTGGTGGCTGGGGCACCCACCCATCGCCTCTCCACATGGTGGTCTCAGGCCTATTCAGGTGTTTTATGTGGAAGCTGGGTTCTCAAGCAGGAGTGTACCAAGATAGGCAGAAGCTGCACAGCCTTTTATAACCTGACCACGGAAGCCACGCCATGTCACTTTCATGACACTCTTGGTGGAAGCAGCACAAGCCTGCCAGATTCATGGGAGGTAGCATAAAGCCCACCTCTTGATGAGATGACTATCAAAGAATTTTGCCCATGTTTGGATATACCACACTGATTTTTAAAATTGAATTAATAATAATAATTATTATTATTATTGAGACAAAGTATTGCTCTGTTGCCCAGGCTGGAGTGCGGTGATGTGATCTCGGCTCATTGCAACCTCCACCTCCCAGATTGAAGCGATTTCCCTGACTTAGCTTCCTGAGTAGCTGGGACTACAGGCGTGCACCACCATGCCTGACTAACTTTTTTTATATTTTTAGTAGAGACAGGGTTTCACCATATTGGCCAGCCTGGTCTCAAACTCCTGACCTTGTGATCTGCCCACCTCGGCCTCCCAAAGTGCTGGGATTACCAGCATGAACCACTGTACCCAGCCAGTTAATTTTTTTTAATGTTAAAGAAAATTTTTATCTTCATACTACATAGAGAATCAGTATCAGTGGCAGGGTGCGGTGGCTCATGCCTGTAATCCCAGCACTTTGGGAGGCTAAGACAGGTGGATTACTTGAGGCTAGGAGTTTGAGATCAGCTTGGCCAACATGACTAAACTCTGTCTCTACTAAAAATACAAAAATTAGCCAGGTGTGGTGGCACACGCCTGTAATCCCAGTCACTCAGGAGGCTGAGGCATGAGAATCGCCTGAACCTGGGAGGCAGAGGTTGCAGTGAGCTAAGATTAAAAGCAAAAGCATGATTACTTTCCTACTGCTGTGTATGAGTTTATCAGCTTAAATAAACACAGATGTACTCTCTCACGGTTCCCACAGGTCTGGAGTCCAGGCATGAGTCAGCTGGGTCCTCTGCTAAGGGTCACATTAGCTGAAATTAAGGTGTCAATGGAACTATAATCTCACCTGTTCTCAGAGTCCTCTTTCAAGCTCGCTGGTGGCAGAATTCAGTTCATCATAGCTGTAGGACTGTGTCTCTATTTCCTTGCTAACGGTCGTCCAGGGGCCACCCCCAGCTCCTAAAAGCCACTCAAAGTTCCCTGCCACATGGCCTCCTTGTGGGTTGTTCATAACAAGGCTGTTGGCTGTCTTCCAGGCCGGCAGGATCACACCTGTGGACACTTCACCTTTTCAAGTTTTCCTTTGATGAGATCAGGCCAGCCAGAATAGACTCCCTTGTGACTCACTCAAAGTGAGGTTCATGGGTTCTGCCCACACGAAAGGGACTGGAACTATACATGGAGTGTACATCAGCAGCTGTGGGAGGTGGGCAAAGTAGAGTCCTGCCGACCACACCACGATGAGCCTCCAGCTAGACACTGTCATTCGTTGAAGCCCCTGCCTGGGAGGCTCTGCTTAGGTGGAAGGTTAGCAAGTACAAGAGTACCAGGACCCTCCAGCACATCGCTGGAACTTCTGCCCTCACGATAATCAAAGCCATGAGCGAGAACTGCAAAGGGCACTCCATTCCCACCCCGTGAGTCAGTGCCCATCAGCAGCCATCCCAAAGCACCCTGCAGACCAGCCTCAGAAAGCACATGGCCAAATAACCACCGTGCCCTTCCAGCAAGAAGATCCTAAGACATCGGCTTTCAAGCTCAGGTCCATTCTTTTTGGTCACATGGTCTTAGGCTGATCACCGTGAGCCTAGGATTTGAGAATGGGCTCTGCAAACTGTAAAGTGCTGTGCCAATATATGGGGTTGTTATCATTAGTCTTGCCTCCCAAGCCAGGCCAAGCTGGACTCAGTGTCTCCTCTGGGTACTCATGAAGGCCAAGCAGAGCAGAGCCCATCAACCTGCATGACACGAGTGGCTTTCAGGGTTCTTGTAGCTTCGGGTGGCTCTGAAGGGACTGGGCTGTGACATCTCAGAGGCCTGAGAAGAAATGGGCTCAAGGATCCTCCATACAAATAACCCTTCAAGCCACTCTTCAAGGACAGCATGACAGATGGTTCACCGACCAGAATTTGCTACTTTCATGGTTATCTAGGATGCTTTAGGAGAAAAACAGCTCTAGGGGGTGCAAACTGTGATTTCACAAATAAGGTTTCTTAGGATGAGGAGAAATTTATTAAAGTAGAAAGAATAAATCTACTTATATATGTTACATCGTAATATATATGTATATTATTTAACACATATAAATATATTATATGATATATTCATGATGTGAATATAGCATATTGTATATTATAACATGTTATATATATGTTATTGTAATAATATATGACAATATAAAATATATGTTATAATGTAACATATATATTTGTTAGATGATATATTGTTACATATATAACATACGTTGTAATATAATATATAACATATTATAGTAAATATATAACACATATTTTCCTTACTTTATATATATATTCTATTATAATATTTAATATATACTATATTATATATTATAATAGAACATATAGTCTATTTATATGCACAATATGAATTTAGGGTAAGAAAAACAACTTCATAGTTGTTACTGTAATGATTAAAATTTGGAAAAAACATCTTTGGGAGCACAGCTCACCACAGAGCGGCCCCAGTGCCCAAAGCTGTGAGGTGTGGCTGTTTCCTTGAGTCATCAAGCCAAAAGGCCGGAGTTTAACACTGGTCTCTAACACATGGGTCACCACCCCCAGCCCAACTCCCCAGCCCAACCCAGGATCCTTGTCTCTAACAATGGTCAGAGGCGCCCGCCAGAGGCAGAAAGTGTCTCTTTGTAGACCCAGGGGCTGCAAGGCGGTGGCTCTCCCGAGTTCCGGAGCAGCTGACCAGTGTGTAGTGTGTGGCCTTCCCTGTTGGGCGAAGGACAACCTGGCCCAGGCCAGCTGCCCTTGGGCGCCAACTTCCTGCTGAGGGAGAACCTGAGGGCCCCTGGAGGCTTCTGAGTCTGATTTTCGGTGGCCAGGGAGGGTATGTGGAGGGAGAGCTTGTGGCCAAGGTAGGGGGGCCCCGGGCGGGGTGGCTGGAAGACATGGCAACCCAGCACCGGGCAGGGAAAACCCAGGCAGGAAACATGGGCACCCAGCAGGCCTTCGCGTCGGCAACAGAGAAACCAGCCTCGGCAAAGAGTAAATACATCCAGCCATGCCCAGCCCAAGCTTGTCCCTTGGGGGCATGGCCAGCAGCAGCCAGAGCGGGGGGCACAGAAGGGGTGGCTTGGGGGAGTCCAGGCAGATGCTAGTGAGGCCGAGGTGTGGCTTCGTCCAGGTGCCCAAGCACAAACCCACAGACCCCGTCCTGTTCCAGGGACCACAAATGCTCAGAGCTGGCTCTCTGGAGGCGCTCTGTGACTGGGGAGGGCCTGGGATGGGGGCTGGAGGGAAAAAGGGAAAGGGAGAGGAATTCACGCAGCCTGAGCACCTCCTGAAGCATTAACGACCAGAGTGGGTGACACTGCTGAGTGCTGACCTTGTGGTCTCCCTGCAGCCTATTTTCACCAGATTCTCCCTGAAAGCCCTGGGAAGGAGGCGTGGTTACAATGTCCAGTTTACACGGCAACCGAGGTCCAGAGAAATTAAGAAACTTGCTCAACATTACACAGCAAGGAAGTTGTCGAGGCCAATGACAGGCTGTCCCCTCTGCCCTCAAGAGCCAAAGTGCATTTCAAGTCAAGAAAACTTGTCCGGTGGGCACAGTGACTCATGCCTATAATCCTAGCACTTTGGGAGACTGAGGCAGGCGGATCACTCGAGGTCAAGAGTTCAAGACTAGCCTGGCCGACATGGCAAAACCCCGTCTCTACTAAAAATACAAAAATTAGCCGGGTGTGGTGGTGCACGCCTGTAGTCCCAGCTACTCTGGAGGTTGAGGCAGGAGAATCACTTGAACCTGGGAGACAGAGGTTGCAGTGAGCCAAGATCGTACCACTGCATTACAGATTGGGGGACAGACCAAGACTCCATCTCAAAAAAAAAAACCCCAAAAAACAAAACACCATGTCCTTCGAATGAATATCATTCCCCACACTGCACAGTGTTGTAATCAGTTTTGGCACTCAGTGAACTGAAAACCTCTCACCATGTTATTGGTTTCCATCCTGATGTTTCTCCAGGGTGCAAGACCAGGTCTCCATCGGGTCTCTGCTGTGCACCAGCACCCTGCCAGGCATCATGCGGCAGAGGTGACAGGCAGGGAAGACAGTGTGTCCAAGACTCTCAGAGGGTGCAGCGTGGTCCCTGGCGAGGGCTCAGATGCCCACTGGGATGGGTATTGGGGCACAGACATGCACCTGCCATGGCCCCTGCCCTCAGGGAGCTCTCAGTCTAGTTGGGGCATGAGCAGGGAATCAGAGAATTGCTGGAGAACACATTAAACTACCTGGGAAGAAGATTCTCAACCCTCAGAACACCTGGCAGCTAAACAGGAACCCTGATGGGCCAGGGCCTGGCTGGGAGGGACAGACGGGGTTGTGGTGGGAAGTCAGAGGAGGGAGAGGTCTCTGTGGATGGATGTGCTTGGTCTGGGAGCCTTAGGAGGGTTGGCCAGACTTAGAAACGAGGAAAGCAGTGGCCAGCAGGAGAAAGGCTGCAGAAGGAGGAAGCCTGGTGAGCATCGGTGTCATGGGAATCATCGCCACTGGGTTTGCTCAGTGCTGGCCCGGGCCTGGCATGGTGCTGAGCCGTCAACAGCCAGACTCTCACGTAAGCCTGTGGCAGTGCTGTGGGGAAGGTAATAATGTCCTCGTTTGACAGAGGAAGAAGTTAGCGTGACCAGCGATCCTTGTCACCCTGGACTGTCCCAGTTTTAGTGCTGGAAGTCCCACGTTCCAGGAAACCCTTCAGTCCCAGATTAACTGGGACAACTGGTCAGCATAGAACAGTTTCTGAGCTTCACCACCACTGACACTTAGGACTAGACAGTTTTTTGTTGTAGGGGGCTGGCCTGTGCACTGTTTTTGTTGCAGGGGGCTGGCCTGTGCACTGTTTTTGTTGTAGGGGGCTGGCCTGTGCACTGTGGGATGTTAGCAGCATTCCCGGCTGACAGCCACCAGCTGCCATTGCACGCCCTGAGTTGTTTCCAACCAAAAATGTTTCCAGACATTGCCAAATGTTCCCCCAAGGGGCAAAATCGCCGAGGGCTGAGCACCATTGCCTTGAAGGAAGCTGAAGCTGACAGATGGAGACACCTACCCAAGGCCACTCAGATGTAAGTGACAAGCCTAGGACTGCTGGGCTTCCCATGGAGCCAGGTGGGCAGTCAGGGCATCTAGACGGCAACACTGGCTCTGCCTCCCATGCGCCATGTGTCCTAGGCAAGCCATGCTCTGACTCTAGGCCCCTGTTTCTTCATCTCTACAGTGTGAGCTTAGATTTGACAACCTCTGAAGCCCCTTGGGTTTCACCACTCTGGCTTCCCAGGGACTAGAGCAGAGTCAGCCCAGCTGGAATGGGTAGGGGGGTAGGGTGGGGCACAGACCAGAGGCAGGGCAGTTAGAGGGCTGGGCAGGGGGAAGAGAGGGTGCTGGGCTGCAAGTGGCCAGCCCTGCTGTCTGGGCTCGGCCACCATCGTGTCTGCCCACAGGGCACACCTTGTCTGAACACAGGCAGGCTCCAAGCTGCCCACAGTGGGTCCCTTCAAAGGAGCAACAGAAAAGGGCCGAGCGGAGGGAGTGAGAATACAGGGGTGGCGTGGTGACACCGCCCTCCAGGAAGCCTCAGCCTGTCTCTGTGGCCATCCCTTTCGCTCCTTCCTTTGACCCTTGTCTTCAGGTCTTTGCACTTAATGAGTACTCAAGAAGTAGTTTTTTGAATGAGTGAATGAATGAATGTCCACCCAGATCCCGTCACAGCTGTGCAGGAACCAAGGTCTCAGACACTCTTGACTCTCCCAAGCCTGTAGCTGAGCCATCACCCCCACCTCTGCTCCTGACTCCCCACAGCCCTTGCTCGTCTCAACCTCCTGCTGGGCTGGCACATTGGCCGAGCAGGGGCTGCCGTAGGGGAGGGGATAGCCCCCCAACTGCAGGGTCAGTATCTCTCCCCTTGGCAGAGAGTACCTGGCACCTAAGTTGGGAGATGCCTGGCAAGGCCTGCCTGGCTCCTGTGGGGAGACTCGGAGCCCCCATGCTCCCCTCTTCTCCCGCCCCCCACGTTGTGGTTTGCTCGCAGAGGAAGCAGCAGCTGGGCCCGAACACAAGGCCTAGAGACGTGCTTGCTAGGCCGTGTGGAAAGTTACAGCCGCCACCACTGAGGTCTTTGAAGACCAAACTGTTTGTGTTCCCCACAGCTATTTGTAGCCACGGCGCCCACCCCCTACCCCCGCTCTGGCTCAGAGCTGGAGACTAAGCAGAGCTTAGAGGCCTGCGGCCATCCCCCCGCCAACCCGGAACCCAGCCAGGCCATAACCCAGCCCACCAAGCCAGCCTACTCCAACAGACAAGCCAACCAACCCCACCTGTCTAGCCAGTGCAGTTCTAGAAACCCAAGTGACCTATCTCAACCCACTAGCTCTACCCAACTAACCCTGCCCAAGCCAACTCAGACCAGTCACCCAAGCAACTAACCCAACCCAAAGAATGGGCTCAACCCATGTAACCAAACCTAGCCACCCAGCCCCACCTAAGCAGGTCTGTCCCATTACCTCTCCAGCCTAACCAGCTGAACCGGCCCAATGGCCAACCCAGCTCAACCAGCAGCCTAACACAACTAACTAGCTGAATACAACTAACCAGACAACTCTAATTAAACCAGCCCAAACCACCTCAACTGAACTAACCCAAACAAAGCCAACCCCAAAATCCAGCTTGAGTAGACCAAACCAACTCAATTTACCCAGCTCAAACCAACCCGGCTCTCTTAGTCCAAATAACCCAACCCAATTCAACCACACAGGTCTTTTCACCTAACCAGGATAACCCAACTAATCCAACCCCACTCTACTAACAAGCCCAATCTAACTCAATTTAACTAATCCAGTTGAGCCCTGCCTAACCATCCTGGGTGGTTGGGCCAAACTCAACTTGAACCCACCACATTTAGGATAAATCCTCCTAATCCAGCTCATTCCGTTTACCCAACCCAGTCCCAAACAAACTACCCCCGCTCTCCCTACAAAGGGCGCCCCAGCAGGTTCCAACCCCCATACTATTGTTGCACTGCTACCTTTCTTTATTAAAGGAGTCCCTGAGGGAAGTGATGGGCACAACCCTAACCTGCCCTCAGGGACCCCACAGTCTCTCAGAGTTTGGGAGAGGACACCAGCCTCCATGGAGCAAAGCCCCTCTTGTGGGGGTCACCTCGAATCTGACCCAGGCCTGCAGGGGGAGTGGCTGTAGCCAGTGCTGTGGGAGCTCTAGAGTGGGCACACCTGGGCCCATGGCTGACATGACACGTGTGTGGGTCTTGGAGAATTGTTTTGACCAAGGGAAGAGGGTGGGAAATCACTGTTGGCAGAGAGAGGGACAGGTACAGAGTCTGCAGTGGGGAGGCCCTGGGCCCAGCTGACAATGGGACCAGTGTGCTGGGTCTGGAAGCTGGAGGCCCAGGGAGGAGGCTGGGGGCCTTGAATGTTACCTGGAGGACTGGATCTCTATGTCTTGGGCACCAGGGAGCCAGGAAGGTTGCTGAGTAGGGCAGGGGGGTGGATCAGACATGTGCTTCTGATGGCTCATCGTAAAGGAGAGAGTGGAACGGGGGGAGAAGGGCCAGCCTGGGCCGGGAGGCCAGGCAGCAGGTGAGACCCAAAAGGAGGGGCCGAGAGGGGAGGAGCAGCATGGGGTGGGGAAGGTGGGGGCAATCAAGGACATGCGGAGAGCAGAGGGAGAGGAGGGTGTGTGAGAATAGCAGCCTGGAAGGCCCCTTCCACCCTTCCCAGCTCAGGGTGCCCCTTTGCAGATGGGGACACTGAGGACCAAAGGTCAGGGTGTGCCAGAGCGTAGGACCCCGCGCAGAACCCCAGCCCAGTGCTCCTTGCTGCAGCAAATAGCGGAGCCCAGCTCCAGGGGCCGTTGCACAGCCCCTGTCTGTGGGCCCAGCCCTGCCCTCAGGGACCCCACAGTCTCTCAGAGTTTGGGAAAGGACACCAAACTCCATGGAGCAAACCCCCTCTTGAACACTGAGGTCCCCTCCTGGGGGACAGCCCTGCCCCCATAAAGAAAGCCAAAGATGTAGGGCCTCCTTCCCGATCCCGTGGGGAGCTGCAGCTTCCCTGAGAGACAGGCAGGCCCCGGGAATGTGTGTGGAATGTGGTGGGCATACCATGAGGTCTTTGGAAAAGAACCCTGCCAGCAGGGGGTGGATGTGTGTGGGAAGGGGCAGTAATTGATGCTGGAATGGCAGGGGTAAGGTGTGAAATGGGCCCTCCAAGAGCCATCCCTACCCCATGAACCATCACTGGGGGGTTCAAAGTGCCCAGACAGAAGGAAATATTGTCGCCACCATCCTTCAGGCCCAAGCTGGACTGTCCTTGCTGACTACTGGTCTGACCTCATCCTTTGATGCCTGGGGACAGAGACCTCCCTCGTCTACACACCAGGTCAGTGTCCGGGGAGGGGCTCGAACCAGATTGATGACCCAGCTCAGGGATGTCAAGCCTGTACCATCAGAGTCCAGGGCTGGAGGGGGACAGCCATGAGGTGCAGCACAGAGCATTTGGGTGGGCCCTGAGCCCGGAAGGGGCTGCTGACCCGGGCCTCTTCCCAGCATGCGCTGCAGCCCCGCCTTGCCAGCTGACCCTTGAAGCAAGCCCAGTGTGATCTGCCCTGGCTTATGTTTCTAAAACTCAAGGGGAGCTATTTCCTGGCTCCAAACCCTCCACTCCCATCTCCTAGGCTGGGTCCCATTGATTTCAGATTGGGAGGTAAACAACTGCTTTCCCTGTGCTGACAGTGCAGATCGATAGAAACAGCCCTGCCCCTCGCCAGGCCAGACAGCCTTGTGTGGCTGGTGGGCAGCAGATCTATACCAACCCCGGACCTCTGGGTCCCACCCACCCAGACGCCTGCTTCCTCCATTAGAGGAGGGAGGCCAGGAGATATGCAGCCTGCTGGTTCTGAGGGCAAGTCGCCAGAGGAGGGGTTACAATTTGGAGTGGAGAGGAATGGACACCTCGGGGCAGGAGTAGGGGGTGGAGGGGTGCTAAGAGCCCAGGCGCTCCCAGAAAGTGCAAAGAGCTTGGTGCACCAGAACCCATCTCTCCATAACTAGGAAAGCTGAGGCTCAGAGAGGAGCCATGACCTGCCCAGGGTCTCATGTGAGTGAGCTCAGAGCTGGGATTCCCACTGTGCCTCAAGGCCAGAGCCAACCAGGAAGCTGAAGAGTGAGGACAAGGCCAGCACCCTTACCACCCTTGCTTAGTGAGGACACCCCATCCCCACTCAGAAGGGGTGGGAGAGTCAGCAGTTCAAGAGCACGGACAGTGAAGCAGACAGCTGGGCTCAAATTGCAGCTCGTATTGGCCCGGCGAACTTTTGGTGCCTCCGTTTCCCTACCTGTGAGATGGGAATAAGCATTTATCTCAGGTGTGATCAGAGAGGCGCAGGGAGGCTTCCGTGCTGGGGCCATGATGACTCCCCAGCACTGCACTAAACAACTGTCTGTTGAGTGAATGGAAGGGCTTCCCCAAGTTCACGGTGAGTCCGCGCTTAACAACTGTCTGTTGAGTGAATGGAAGGGCTTCCCCAAGTTCACAGTGAGTCCGCGCTTAACAACTGTCTGTTGAGTGAATGGAAGGTCTTCCCCAAGTTCACAGTGAGTCCACACTTAACAACTGTCTGTTGAGTGAATGGAAGGTCTTCCCCAAGTTCACAGTGAGTCCGCACTTAACAACTGTCTGTTGAGTGAATGGAAGGGCTTCCCCAAGTTCACAGTGAGTCAGTGGCAGAACCAGGAGCTGGAATCAGGCTTCTTGACTCATTTCCTCATCTATACCATGGGGAGAGCAATGCTGCAAAGGGTCCACAGTCATGCCCCAGTGCGTCTGCAACAGCACCCAGCACGCGACCCACACTCAAGGAAGGCCAGGCTCGCCTCTGTCGGGCTTGGGTCACATGTCCCTCCACAAGTCAATCACCTTGGCCAGGCGGCGGGAAGCCCTGACTCCAGTGAGTCAGGTGCCTCCTGGAGATGGGGGGGTGGCAGGTCCCTGGGCCCCAGGGACTCAACCTCCAGGCTCTGGTGCCCACAGAGGGACAAAGCCCTGTGCATCTCCCACCTGTGGGACAAGAAAGCACATAATCCCCACCATGGTTTCTAAGCACTGCCCAGGGATGCTCATGCCCAGATACTCACTATCAAGTGGGGACTGTTCCAGCCCATGTCATCGATGAGAACAACAGGGGAGGACCAGAGGTTAAAACCCCTTAATCTTTATGCCTGTAATCCTAGCACTTTGGGAGGCCGAGATGGGTGGATCATGAGGTCAGAAGTTCAAGACCAGACTGGCCAACATGGTGAAACCCCGTCTCTACTAAAAAATACAAAAATTAGCTGGACATGGTGGCTTGTGCCTATAATCCCAGCTACTTGGGAGACTGAGGTAGGAGAATTGCTTGAACTGGGACCCAGGAGGTGGTGGTTGCAGTGAACTGAGATGGAGCCACTGCACTCCAGCCTGGGCTACAGAGCGAGACTCCATCTCAAAAACAAAACAAAACAAAACAAACAAACAAAAAACCCTTAATCATGATGTCTTGGAGCCAAATGTGTGGCAAGTGTCCCCATCGGAGGCCTCCTTGAACTTAACTGAGAATTATTACATGTTCTCCTGCTGAATGGCTGTTAGGAGCATTTAAATAACTGATAATCATAATAGCTGACATGGATTAAGCACTTACTATAAGCTAGGCATTGTCCTAAGCACATTCATCTATTAACTCATCTGATACATGTAACACTCCTATGTGGTAGGTTCTATTAGAAACTGTTTTACAGATTAGGAAATGAAGGCACAAATAGGTTAACTCGCCTAAGGCCCCATAGCTAATGATTGCAAGTTTCCGTTGAAAAAGATTCAATTAATCATGATTTTGCCATATAGTGGGGAACACCTCCCTTTCCTCCGCCCCTCCACTCACTCCCCTCTGGACTAAGATTATCTCAATGTCAATACTTACCAGGCATTCTGCTAGGTGTGTTACCTGTATATAGTCCTCCTGGCAAGGGCCCAAGTTGGCTTCATCAGCCCCATTTCACAGATGAGAAAACTGAGGCTCACAGAGGCACAGTGACTCGCCCCAGGTCACACCCACAGTGGGAGGAGGTGGAGCAGGACCTGGACTTAGGAGCTGGGAGTCGGGTGGGGGCCTCTTGCCCTGTGGTGAGGACCTGGATAAATGGGGCGTGACTGTGGTGTGCGGTGGAACATTCTGTGCCCGTCCCAGCTCTCTCCCCAGCTCACGTCTGGAAAACCTCATCCCCAGGGAGGGCAGGAGTGGCCTGGGAATCCCAGGGGGCTGCACTGCCAGAGACTTGATTCCCGGTGACCTTGGCATTTCCTTTAGGACCACAGCCTGACCCTTGTTTTGCTCAGAAAGCCCACACACCATTTCACACAGGAAATTCAACCTGGCCTTCTCACGTCCTGTTCTCAAGAAGAGGGGGAAAAAACCTGTAAATTCAGTCTCTGTGTTGTTTTTTAAACAGACTTTGAAATGTTTCCTGAGAGGGAGGAAGAGTTCAAGAAAAGGAACCGTAGAGAAACCTGTAGATAGAAATGGGAGGGAAACACACCACGAAGACGAAGAACCAGAAGGAGAGGCCTAGAGGACATCTAGATAGGGACCTGGTGCAGATATCACGGGGAGTAGCCGCGAGAGAGCTGCAGAGGAGAGGGACGGGGACCCAGGGAGACACCGAGCGGCACAGGAACTCTTGAGGCTGGTGGAGGTCCCCAGCCACCTCCATCCCTAGCGCCTCCCTCTGCCCAGAGCAGCGTCACAGCAACGTCACCCAGTCCTCCCACCCCCACCCCTTCAGGACGGTGGGAAGAAGCCTCTCTACGGGGTCAGAAAGACAGTCAGTGGGTTGCTACCAGTTTGCAAGAGACAATTGTGAAATATTTGGGAATTTTACAGGCCCGTGTTGGTAGCTTGCAAATGGACTTGGTGGGAGTATTTACACCACAGGAACTGGCAAACACTACAAATTGGAGCTTTTTTTGTTTTGTTTTTGAGAGCCAGTTTACCACTAGCATACCTTTCATTGCCTTGGGCCTGGGGTACGATTGCAGCCATGTCTCTGAAAAGCTGTGTGACCTCGGTCTTATCATTCCACATCTCTGAGCCTCAGTTTCTTCACCTGTACAATTAAAAGACCAAAACCCATCTCACAGGGCTGTAGGGAAAATAAACTCAGAGTGTGTATGGAGTAGCCACATACAGCAAGCACCCAACCAGTGTCCCCTCTTCCCTGGAGAACTCACAAGCCTGTGCTCTTTCACCCTCCTCACTTCCCCTTTACGCCTGAGGTTCTCCTGCTCGAGAAACATGGAGCTGAGCCTTGCCCTCTTTCGGTAGGAAAACGCTGATCATCCGGAGAGGGGAGGACACTGGTGGGTCCTTGAGGCCTTTAGTTTTCTTAAGTCAGCAGTCATTAAGCCCCTGTAGGCACAGCAGGCCAGGGAGGGCACAGGAGGGGATGAGGAGGCAGGAGGAAAGGAGACGATTAAGACACGTTTCCTGGAATCACAGGACAGAGAGATGAGCTGGCACATCCAGAAATGACTGGTGCTGAGAAATAAATCACGTCAGACTTTGAAAACGGGATTCAGGGGATGCTCCCAAGGAAGGTAACATTGGAACTGGGTTGTTCTCCCTCCCTTCCTCTCCCCTCCCCTCCCTCCATCCCTCACCTCTTTCTTTCATATTCAGTTATAATGAATTCAGTCATCATTCATTCATTCAGCCAGTATTTTCCACTCACCTACCCAGGCTAAGAGATGAGGACACAGAACATGTGTTTCTCCTGCCCTCTGGGAGCTCACAGGTAAGAGGGGACACAGGCTCTCAAGCAGCCAATTCCAGGGCAGGGCCACTCCCTCTGCAGGCTGGCAGGATTGCAATCCCTGGAGATGGTAAGGAGGGCATTCCAGGAAGAGGAAATGGCATGAGCAAAGGCCCAGGGGTTGGACTAGGCAGAGCATATTCAGAAGGAGTGAGGAGGCTGAGTGGCTGGAGAGGAGGGTGGGATCAACAGTCCAAGCTGGAAAGAGAACTCAGATCCCTGAATGCCTGGGGCAGGATGTTTCTCCATCACCCAGCAGGGTGACTTCCACAGACTGGCAGAAGAGAGAGAGGATGTGGAGGAGGAGGGTCCTGAAGCCTGTGCTCCCTGACACCAGAACTGTCTCTGCAACCCTTTGTCTATACGCCCAACCTCTTCTGCAGAGCTGGGCAGCTACCACCCTCCACAATGACCATGTGTGGTTCGGGGACCCCGGCTTCTATTCTTCCCTCCTTTAAAAACAACATCTGGATTTTCTTGTGAGGAACTGCCCCTCCCCATGTTCCCTCCTTGTGGTGTGGGAGGCAGCTGTCCCCCTTCAAGTTCCAGGGGAGGGCTCATGACCCAGGTTACCCAGTGACGGTCAATCCTGGGGCCCTGGCTGCATTGTCAGCCAAGAGGTGTTCTCTTTCACCTGGGGTGGAAGCAGACAGGATGAAAGCCAGGTTGATGGTGATCCTATATGACACTGGGTCAGAAAAACCTGCCTGAGAAGCAGCTAAAGCAGACAAAATCAGAATGGAAGGAGGGGCAAAGGGAGTTTCTGATATCATTTGAGTTCCTGGATCCATCTGTACCTGAAGTAGGCCCTACTCCTGGACTTTTCAGTTCTATGAACCAATCTAACATTTTTATTGCCTGTTTATTTTGCTTTGTTTTGTGAGAGCCAGCTTGACAGTCACTTCTTCTGTCACTTGCCACTTGTCCTGACACAGGGGCTCCCCTAGTCCTTGCTAATGCCCTGCGTCTCTTTCAGACTCAGCCCTGGGCTCACTGCATGGCCCTGGAAAAGCCGCTTCACCTCTGGAGGCTCTGTTTCTCACCTGTAAAGTAGGTGTGATCACCGAGGGGTGGATGTGACCACCGAGGGGTGGATGTGACCGTGCTGGTGAGGGGGTTAGTTGGGCAACTCCATAGAGCTGGGACTTGAAATGGAGCCTGTGTTCCGGGGGTTTTGATCCCTGACCCCTCCCTCCTCTGTCTCTAGCCTGCCTCCCCTCCTTTGACCTCCAGGCTCGTCTCCAGCTGTGCCCTGTGTCCCCACTTGCATCTCAAACAGATCGTGGCCAAAAGACAGTTCTTGACGCTTCTTCCCCAAGCCTGCCTCCCACAGTCTTCCCTCCTCAGGGAGTGGTCACTGCATCCTTCCCCTGGCTCAAAATGAAGCCTCCCTACAGCTTTGCCACCTGCAGCCTCCGCCCCGTCCCTGCAGCCAGGAAGTCCTGCTGCTTCCACCTTCAAGGCACAGCTCCCATTTCCCCTGCCTCCAGTGCTTCCTCCCTGGCTGGCCCCCGTCACCCCCATCAGCTTGCGTTATAGGGGAGCCTCCTAGGTTCTCCCTGCTCCCACACATGTTCCCGAAGTCCAGTCTCAACTGTAGGCAGGTGGTCCACCTGATCAGGAGTGATGAGGTCACTCCTCTGCTGAAAACACTTTAATGGCTTCCACTACCATGGGGAAAATAACAAGGACTGGAGCAGTGGCTCATGCCTGTAGTCCCAGCAATTTGGGAGGCTGACGAGGGCGGATCACTTGAGCCCCAAAGTTCAAGACCAGCCTGAGCAACACAATGAAACCTCATCTCTACTAAAAATACAAAAAAAAAAAAAAAACCGCCAGGGATGATAATTCATACGTGTAGTCCCAGCTACGGGGGAGGCTGAGGCAGGAGGATGCCCTGAGCCTTGGAAGTCGAGGCTGCAGCAAGCTGAGATTGTGCACTGCGCTCCAGCCTGGGTGATGGGAGTCAGACCCTGTCTGAAAAAAAAAAAAGAAAAAAGGAAAAACAAGTAAAACTCCTCACAATGGGCTTCATTCAGGCCCTGCACACCCTGGCCTCTGTTTCTCTCTGACTCCTCTCCTTCTACCCTCCCCCTCTGCCTCCTTGCTATTCCCAGAACTTGCCAAGCCTGTTACCACCTCAGGGCCTTTGCACATGCTCTGCCTCTGCCTGGAATGTCTTTCCTCCAGAGGACAGCACAGCACAGCCCATGCACTCATTGCGTTCAGGCCTCTGCTCAAGCGTCCCTTTATCCATGAGACCTTTCCTGATACCTGCGTGCCTTTCCACCCTCTTACCCTGAGTACTGTGTCCTTTCTCATGCCCTCTGCCATCTGACATATTCCATTTTTGTCTGTGCCTTGTAGTTTATTTTACCTCTGTGACTCCCTCACCAGTGTTGCTCTGTGAAGGCAGGGTCTGTTTGGCACCAAGCCTACAGGTGCCCAAAGTGACCACATAGCAGAGTCGGCTAAGGTGCCCCAGGCTGGTCTCATTCATCCATTCCACAAACATTCATTGAGTGTATGGACCGGGTGTTGTTCTAGGTGCAGAGGACACAGCAGTGAACAGGCAGGCAAAGACCCTCGCGGCCACGAGGCTTTCATTGGAGTGTAACAAGACAGGACGTCAGAGGGACCCACGGACAAGTGCTGGACTTGCGTCCAAACCACAGCGGGAAGAGGCTGAGCTGAGCTGTGGTGTCTAGGGCAGAGTCAGCACTTAGAGGGGCATCGACTGGGTGACATGGCTGCTAAAATTGACTTTGGGATTCTCGACTGCATTACTAAAAGAAGGGCACCCAGACAAAGGAGGTGCGCATTACCTTTAGCTCCCACACCTGCACCCAGTCCCCAGCAATAGGGAAATAGGGAAGTTCTGGCTCAGCAGTAGACCTCCGTGTGGGTCTCTGCCATCAATGACATCACTCCCCAGCGCAAAAGATGAGCACGTGACCCATGCCTGGCCAATCAGCACTGGCTCCTGTATCTAATCATTGGTGTAAGGGACAGCACATGACCCAAGCCCAGCCAATGATAATCAGTCCTGGGACTTTGCCTACAAGGATGGAGAGGGGAAGCTCTTTCCCCTGGAATTGCTAAACTGATAAAATATAAAGCTTCTGTTGCTGAGGGTCACTAAGGGGAGAGGCCTGCCTGAAAGTGAGGCTAAGGCAGAGTAGAGCACTGTGGAGAGCTGCAAGGGAGAAAAAGAGGATCTAAGTCCTAACTGTGTTGTTTGAGCTTCTGGATCCAGCCATGCCTGAAGCCATATACCCCTGAAATTTTCAGTTATATGAGCCAATGATTAAGTCAGTTTGCAAGAAATTTCCATAATACAGAACTACAAGAATCCTGACCATTATAATTCAGTTGTGGGCATCCTACTTTGAGAAGCTTTGATCTACTGGACCGTGAGCAGAAGAAGGCTTTCAGGGTAGCAGGGGGTTCTCAAAACCATGGCATTTGAAGAACAGTTGAGGGCAGGTACCTGGTGGCAAAGAACATGGACTTTGGAGTGAGAGCCGGCCTCCTGCTCAGCCTTGTATTAGTCAGGTGATCTTAAGCAAGTCATTACATGTCGCTGAATCTCAGTCTCCTCCTCTATAAAATGGGCACAGTAACAGTGCCTGCCTCAGGCAGGAGGACATGAGATCTCATGAGGAATGTGCTCAGTGCGTCGTCTGGATTGCAGCTGATGGGAGAGCTGACTTAGAGGCCTGAATAGTGTGGATGAGGGATTAGCCTGGTGCCTGGGCTGAGGTAGACAGGAAGGGGCGAGGGAGGGAGAGGGGATGGGTAGAGGGCAGAATTGGGACTGATGAGTAGAGATATAGAGGCTGACTTCAGCTCGACATAAAGGAGAACTTTCTCCCAGTCCGAGCTAGCCCAAAATGGCATGGGTTGCCATGACAGGTAGTGAGCTCCCCATCACCAGAAGTGTGTGGCCACTTCAGAGTGCTATAGAGAAAGTTCATGCATTAAGCAAAGGCAGGAACTAAAGGAACCCTGAGGTTCCTGGAGCCTGGAAGGTGGTGGAGAGGGGGGCATGAGCCAGTCCCTGGAGCCTGGAGCCTAGAGCCTGGAGGGTGGTGGTGGCGGGGGTGGGGGCGGGGGGCATGAGCCAGTCCTTGGAGCCTAGAGGGTGGTGGTGGTAGGGAGGAGGGCATGAGCCAGTCCCTGGGTGTTTCAGTTTCAGCAAACTCCCTGGGAGGATATGTAAAGCTTGGTTCCACCCAACTCCATGCACCAATCCCAGGTTCCACTGTATTTCCTACTTTTTTCCTTCGGATTTGCAGTTCCTCTTTCAGGCTGGTCCAAGTCCGGGGATCTGTTTCAAGGAAAACGTGTAGGAATCATTGTCAGACCACAGAACGGAGGACTACCTGGCCCCCTGGCCGACCAGAGTCACAGCAATTGGCTCAGGAATCAATGGTCACATGAACCGAGCCAAGCCAATGAGTGTCAGCCCTGGAACTTTTGCCGGAATTATTGAAAAGAGGCCCTCCCTTTCTCTGGTTTGCCAAGCTTCAGCAGTAAGTTAGAGCTGCTGGCTGCCTTCTTTGCTCTTTGTAAGAAGAGCCTGCTCAAGAATGAAGCCAGCACAGAGGAAAGCAGAACAAAAGGGGTGGAGGGGAGCCAGGGCTGGGGAGGGATTTATTTTAAGGGATTGACTCATGCAATTGTGGAGACTGGCAAGCCCTAAATCTGCAGGGTGGGCTGGCAGGCTGGAGACACAGGGAAGAGCTGATGATATTGCAGCTCGAGTCTGCAGGCAGATTGCAGGCAGAATTCCCTCTTCCTTGGGGGAGTCAGTCCTTTTTTTCTGAAGGCTGTTACCTGATTGGATGGAGGGTCACCCATAATATGAAGGCTGTCACCTGATTGGATGAGGCTCACCCATATTATGGAGGGTCACCTGCTTTACTCAAAATCGACTGATTTAAATGTTAATCTTATCGAAAAAGTACCTTCCTGGCAGTGTCTAGACTAGTATTGGGTGATATGTTGGGGCACTCTGGCCTAGCCAAGTTGACACATGAAATTACCATCAGAGTTGGGTTTTTGTCACTTGCAATAACCAGATTGGTCCTGACTGATACGGCCGGTTGCCTGGAGACACCTTTGTGGACCAGGTCACCTTCCCTGCCTTCTCTGACTCAGGGGGACCACCTGGAACACAGGCAGTAGGATAGCTTTGAAAGAGCACTGGATTCAACGGTCAGACCTGAATGAACATTTCTTTTATTATAAGAAAAGAAATAATAAAGAGTGGTTGAAATCAAAGTCAGCATGGAAACAGCAGGCCACCCCCTCTTTCCTCTGAGACACAGGTACATAGAAGAGCTGCAAGATGTTCCAGATGGACAGACAAAGCAGGGAGTGGAAACAGCCAGACTCTGAACCAGAAAGGCCTCGACGTAAGCCCACTCTGACACTTCTGGCAAGGTGACTAGGGGGATCCCCTGGCCTCTCTGAGTCTCAGTTTACTGACATGAGGATGGAGGCAGTGAGACTGACAACACCACATCATTAGGGAAATTTAAATTTCCCCAATCCAGTATGTGACATTTAGGGAGGCCTGCTTGGAGTAGGTGCCTAACACACATGAGTTTAAGCTGAACAGGGTAAACAATTCAACAAAAGCATTTATGGGTGCCCATGCTACATACCACACAGTGCTGGACACTAAGGGGAAATAGATTCCTAGACGCTGACATCTTGGCTGAGCGCAGTGGCTCACGCCTGTAATCCTAGCACTTTGGGAAGTTGAGGCAGGCGGATCACAAGATCAAGAGATAGAGCCCATCTTAGCCAACATTGTGAAACCCTATCTCTAATAAAAATACAAAAATTAGCTGGGTGTGGTGGCGCATGCCTGCAGTCCTAGCTACTCAGGAGGCTGAGGCAAGAGAACTGCTTGAACCTGGGAGGTGGAGGTTGCAGTGAGATGAGATCATGCCACTGCACTCCAGCCTGGTGACAGAGCAAGACTCCATCTCAAAAAAAAAGAAAAAGAAAAAAAGAAGCTGACATCTTGGCTACAAAGAATAGACAGTGAGCCTGGGGACTTCCTGGAGGAGGTATATGCAAGCTGGGTCATGAAAGATGAGCAGGATTTAGACAATGGCAGGGAAAGGGAGGAACTTCTGAGAGGAGAAAGCCCTGTGGGCCATGTCCTGGAGGCTGAAATGCGTGGAGCATATTCCATCCCGGTCAGTGTAAGGTGCATGGGGAGAAGCAGCAAGGGGGTTACCTAGAAGGACCCCAACGCCAGGCTGAGGAGTATAGTGGTGATGCTGTGGTCCTAGGGAGCCATAGGAGATTGTAGACCAGGAGAGGACCAGGTATTTTGCATTCCCTGGGACTTTAATGGGGCTGAGGATTCCACCCCAGCCCGGGCTCCATGTGAGTGGTCTCTGCCTATGTCCTCCCCATGCTTCTCGGAGGCCCAGGCAAGCAGTGAGAACCACGGAGGGAGGCAGATGGCAGCCAGCCTGTCTGACACCTTGACCACATACAAGAAAAGAAGCTTATCTGATGTGCGTTAATGTGCAGCGTCTGCAGAGCCATGAGGGAAGTGTCTTGATTTCTCTTTTG
Organism: Cheracebus regulus; assembly: GCA_963574635.1. Classification (NCBI taxonomy): domain Eukaryota; kingdom Metazoa; phylum Chordata; class Mammalia; order Primates; family Pitheciidae; genus Cheracebus; species Cheracebus regulus. The sequence continues at coordinate 9,432 of CAUYQU010046302.1, read as the reverse complement.
CTCTGGCTGCTCTGCCTTGGAATGCTACTGTAGCTTTGGTGAGGGTTGGGGGCGAGTACTCTGCTGTCATTATTGGGTCACCTGGTGTGGCAGGACCCCAGAATTACACGGGGGGATCAGCCCCTAATGCAGCTGCAGTAGCTGGCTCTGCACCGCTGGGAGGATCTCTCCGTCCTCTGCTTCCCACTGCCTGGAACCCGCCAGCACAGCTGCCTGCCCTGGCCCTGCGCCTGCTTTGGCCCTCACCAAGGCATGTGCAGGCCTGGGCAGGGGGCTCCGAGGTCCAGCAGGCCGCACAGGGAAGGCATTCCATTGTTTTCTGGTAATGGATTCCGGCAGGGAATGGATAGAAAAGCATAGGGATTCTGGGAGGGGGGGGTGGGAACAGGAGGCATCAGGCAGGAAAAGGGACAGATTGGGGGCCCTGGGACTTCTGAAGCCACACTCCCCTTTGGCCCAGAGTTCTCCTGCCCATCACTGGAGCTTCGTGTACCTTGACATCCTCTCTCCCCATCACACCAAACCTTGCTGCAGAGCACCTTGGGTCCCCAGGCCATGGTCACCAGTGTGCTGAAGATTCAAGGTCTTCTGGGAGTCTCTTTTCACATCCCACCTGCCTGAACCTGGCTGTCTCGAAGGACACCACCTCCATGCAGCCCTCCAGGAGAGGCTGCTCTGCATCCACTCCCCAGGGTCTAGGGCTTCCAGATGCTGCCCCAAACTGTTCTCTCTCTTGTCTCCCACTGAGCCCTCTGTTTCTCAGGGCCATTCCCTTCCTATCCCTACTCCCCAGGCCCCTGGCCACACCCCCTTAGCCCTTCCAGCCCTGGGCTCCTGAGGGAACATGGGGGGCCATGTTCCTCTTTGCCCCCAGGCAGAAAGTGAGATGTTGATCACTACTTGTGGGGGTATGGGGGGGTCTGTCTTACAGACTTTGAATCAGCAGTGGATGAATAAAATACACTCACACACTAGAGTACAGTGATCGAGTGGGCTAGGGAGGTCATCAGGGGCTCTTAGGATGGCAGCTACCTGACCCCTCGCTAGCCGTGTCTTCTCACATTTATTCAGTATGGATTTAATAAAAGAGGGTCTAAGTCAACACAGTTAAACGAGTGGTTTTACGAATGACAAAAGGTTTTGGTTCTGGTTCCGGGCACAGAACAAACACCATTAACAGGTAAACCCCCTTGGATCCCCTCCCCAGAGGGCCACCTGCACAAAGTTCACACAAGCAAACAAATAGAGTGGAGACAAAGGAGTGTGGGGTAAACAGACTTCACTGGGGAAGCTTCCATTACCCCTGTTCTTCACCCTATGACTTAATGCTCTAAGGTAGGAACTGGCTGTCTTCAGTCTATTCCATAAGTCAATAAAAATCTTTTGGCCTTCCAAAAGGTTTGAGACTAATCATCTTACAACTTTCCTTAATACTTCCTTCAATATTTTGCCAGCCACCCGGAGTGAATCTGAACATGAAAGAAAGAGCGCATCTGTGATGTGATGGATGGGTGAATAAGTGATGCTGCCTGCCTTCTGCCGGCCTCCCCTGCGAGACCCACTCCCCACCGGAAATTACCCCGATTACCCCCCAGCTGATCCTGGTCCCACATCTGCTGATGCAGCATTCGCCCTATTGATGACCCCTTCCTTACAGGCCTTCCCGGACTCCCCTTGTCCCTGAACCCAACCAAGCACCTTCTAGGCTCACCCCGCCCCACCTTTAAAGTCTGACACCTCCCAGCCTCCCACCCTCTGACCCATCTCCTTACACACAACGTCTCCACGGCCACGTCTGGACGAGTGATGGATGCCCAAACTCCTGTTTTCTCTCTTGGGCTCCAGAGCTGTAGGAGAGACCCCCCAAGACATGGCAGGGCCAGTGTGAACCCCTCACACTCTGACCTAATAGACTCCGCCCCCAGGTCCCTAAAGACTCCACTCTCATCCTCCGACACCCAACAGCCCTGCTGTGCTCACCACTGTCCAGTCTCCAGGACACAAACCCCGGGCCAGCCTCGAGTCATTCAACTCCGCTTCCCAAACCCTTCTCAAACCCACCTCTCCACTTTCCACGAAACCACTGTCCTGTCTCAGGCTCAGCCCCAGTCTTGGAGATCGCAAAAGCCTGGATCAATCCTCTCCGCTGCCACTTCCCGGCTAATACCCCCCGAGTCATCCAGGTGACTTTTCTGAAATGCAAATTAGAGGTTGCCTCTCCCCTGCTCAATACCCTCCCATGGCTCCCTCCTGCCTGCCCAGGGCTAAGCACAAATGCTGTGTCAGGAAACAGCAGCTGTCCCTTTTAAATCAACCTCTGTTCATGGTCCAGGTCCAGAGAGCATTACCAGACAAAATACAGAAAGCCCAGTTAAATGAGGATTTCAGAAAGGCAAGAACTATTTGGTATGGCCCAGGCAGTATTTGACATCCCATATTTTTATGTGCCGAATCAGCCGACCCTAGGTCAAAATTCATCTTGAGCTGTGTCCCCAGGCTCCCACCATGGCCTCAGCTGAGATGGTGAGATGAGATCCCCAGCATTCTGGAGCTGACCCATGGGCTTGGGAAACAAGAGACACAGGGGCTTCTTCCTGTCCATCCACGTGTGCTCTGTTTGCCGTTCCCTCGGCCTGGAAGGCACCCCCTACCCCATGTATGAGGCTCACCCCTTCTTTTCTCTGGGTCTCTGCTCACATGTCCCCTGCTGAGAGAAGTGTCCCTGATCACCCATCTAAAATAGGCCCTCCCTCGCTCCATCCCTTTCCTGCTTTATTTTCCCCAGATCGCCACCTGCCAGGCACACACTTACTCCTGCCTTCTTCATCAGCCCTGGCTAGGCTCCAGCTCCAGACAGACCCAGACCCTATTTGGTTCACTGTGAATCTTACACCTGAAATTTGTGCCTAGAACATAATAGGTGCAAAATAAATACCTGTGAGCAGAAGAAAGTAATCTGTCCCTCTGTTTCAGCACACTGCCCCGGGAGCCACTCAGGAAGGGGCCAACGCGCCTCCGTAACTCCGAAAAGCTCAGAAATCAGAGGGCATGTTTCTGACTTTTCCAAGTGCAGGAAGGTGGAGCACCTGGAGGGGTGTGGGCCGCACTTGAGTGGGCAGAAGCTGGCCTGCCATTCTGGGAAGCCGTATTTTCACAAATGGACCCCCCAGAAACACACTCCTGTCATCGGGCTCATACCGCAGAGAACAGCCTTGCACGTCCATGGCCATGTTTGAGTGACAATCACCCCCTAGAGTTGGCCCTCACAGCTTCTGTCTGTGGCCCGGGCCAGCACAGGCCCATCCCCAAAAAAACCTAGGCAGAGGAGGGGTTCTGAACCTTTATTTAGGTTCCAGGACCCTTTGGGAACTTTATGACAGTCAGAGACCCTCTCCCTGGAGACTGCACATTTCATATACGTTTGTGTTAGGTTTTCAGGGGTCCTGAAGCTTGTGTGCTCTTGGCAAGAATGCCAGTAGTGTTAACAGAGAGTGTCTCTGTGGGGGAGGAGTCAGGAAAGTCTACGTATGGGGGGCCATTTGGAAAGATGGGGGGATACTTGGAGAAAGAAGGGAAGATGAAAAGACAGTTTGGGCTCAAGAGGAAGAAACACCCCAACGCGTTGACAGAGTTTCATTCTGGGTAACAGGACAGGAGTGATTTTAAAGATTTTGTTTTTCAGTCTTTTCGGCTGTTCAGCGTGAACCACGCATCACTTTTCCAGGGAGGAGGGACAGCACCACTGGGAGGGGAGGAAAGCTGGCGGAGGGTGCGGCACGGCGGGCCTTGGGGACCGTGAGGGTCACAGCCCAGCTGCTGGACTCACGCCTGTGGAGCAGCCCCAGCCCCTGGGGTCACTGATGTGCTCAGCCTGAGCCTCAGTTTTCCCACCTGGTAAATGGGGACTGATGGTGATGCCTCAGTCATCAGGTGAGGGTGAGGGTGAAGGCGAGGGCGAGGGCGAGGGTGAGGGTGAGGGTGAGGGTGAGGACGAGGGTGAGGATGAGGGTGAGGGTTTGGGTGAGGGTGAGGATGAGGGTGAGGGTGAGGGCAAGGGTGAGGGTGAGGACGAGGGTGAGGGTTTGGGTGAGGGTGAAGACGAGGGTGAGGGTGAGGGTGAGGACGAGGGTGAGGGTAGGATGAGGGTGAAGGTGAGGGTGAGGGTGAGGGTGAGGGTGAGGACGTGGGTGAGGGTAGGATGAGGGTGCGGGTGAGACGTAAGAGGGGACATGTAGGCACCCAGTTGCCTCTCTGAGGTCTGGGGCAGAGGGAGAGCTGGCAGGTTTTTCCTTTTGTGGGAGGCAACTTCAGGTTCTTTGATCTGTTTCCTCGAAAGGGGGAAATCAAACCTCTGTGAGCAGCAGGGGCAAAGTGGGGAAGGGGGTTAGGAACAGGGAGGAGGGGGAGCAACTTCTCCTCAGCCCCCCCAGGAATCCTGGAAGGCAGCTCCCCCCGAGTGACAGGACCACTTTCTGGGGGTCCGTGGCTTCTAGGCCCTGTGAAGGGCTGAGGTCAATGGAGGAGACGCCTGGGGTGAGCTGATGGGCAAGCCCAGGCCTGTGGGCTGCTCCCTGAGTCAGGGACACTGTTGAAACCACCTGCCGAAAGCTGCCCCCTGTCCAATTCCCTGATGCCTTCCACACGACTTCAGAGAGGGTAAGACACTGACCTCAGATGCACAGCCAGCACACGGCAGAGCTACATTCAAAGCCCGTGCTGTCTGTTGCCAAAGGTGATCTAATGATCTAACCCCAGAAGCAGACACCCCTCCTCAGGGCCTGGGCCCTCCCATTCCCCACCTCATCTGGGAAACTGGTGCTGGCATCAGGCTCATTTTACAGAGGTTTACCTCTGAGGTGGTGGGGACAGGAGCCCAGGGCTACCTTAAAATAAGCCCTTACATGGGGCATGGTGGCTCATGCCTGTAATCCCAGCATTTAGGGAGGCAAGGCAGGGGAGAGGCGGGAGGGCAGCTCGAGCCCAGGAATTCCAGCCCTGCCTGGGCCATATAGCCAGACCCCATTCTCCACAACAAGTGGGAAAAAAAGACAACAAAAGTAAGCCCTTAGAAGACACTAGGGGCACCCAGGGGAGGGGTGGAGATGGAAGTCACCTGCCCTCTGCCCTTGATGACAGGGAGGTAGGGTCAGGAGTAGCCACATATACATAGTGACTGGTGCAGGCTGTTATTGTGTATGTATGGACACCCCAACCCCACCTCCCAGGCCCTCTACAACTAGTTCTCCAGATAGAACTTGGAGAATGTAGCTCTGATCATGTTGCGTCTGTATCCCAAGACTGAATTAAACCCATCAGGAGCTTACCAATGCTCTGCTTACCTGTGGCAACTTGACCCACCTGGCCACACTGTCCCCACCTGCCTGTCTATCCTCTCCTTGTTCCCCCGACCCCTTTCTTCAGTTTCTAAACCAGGCTGGACTCTTGCCCTCCTCTGAGCCTTTGCCCATGCTGTTCCCTCCACCAAGCACACTCTTCCCAGACCTCACCCATCTCCCCATACTTGGATCCTTTACAGTCCTGACTGTGTAAATGTCACGTCATTCACAAAGCCTTCATGATTAAAATTAAATAACTATTTGTGAAGCTACTTGTTGAATGTTGGTGTATTAGTTCATTTTCATGCTGTTAATAAAGACATACCTGAGACTGGATAATTTATAAGGAAAGAGGTTTAACGGACTCACAGTTCCATATGGCTGTGGAGGCCTCTCAATCATGGCGGAAGGTAAAGGAAGAGCAAAGGCACGTCTTACATGGCAGCAGGCAAGATGGAATGTGCAGGGGAACTTCACTTTATAAACCCATCAGATCTCATGGACTTATTCACTTCCACCAGAACAGTATGGGAGAAACCACCCCTGTGATTCAATTATCTTCACCTGGCCCCACCCTGGACATGTGGGGATTATTACAATTCAAGGTAAGATTTGGGCGGGGACACAGCCAAACCACATCAATCTGCTTCCCCCATTAGACACTAAGTCCCATAAGGGGAGAGATCCCCTCCACAGTGTTAACCGCCCTATCCTTAGCACCAAGCAAAGGGCCTGACATCTAGTAAGTGCACAATACACAGCTATCAAAGAAATGAAATGGATGCCCAGCCCAACTATCTGAGCGCTCTCTTCTTCCATATTTCAGAAAAGCAGGGCATTCATTTGAACTCCCATCAGGTCAATCAATCAAATATTCATTCAACAAACATTTGTGGGTGTCTGCTTTGTACGAAACCCTGTGCTGGGAGCTGGGGACACACTTCCTGTTCTCAGGACACTCACAGATGGGTGGAGGAAGCCAGACGGGAACAAAAGCTGCTACAAACCACAGGCCTGGAGAGAAGGTGAGGAGCCTGAATGAGGAGAGGTTTAGAGACAGTGGGTCCTCCATGGTTGGGAAGCAGGTGCAGGGAGAAGCCTGGCCTCCACAGGGTTCAAGTCAGCAGATGTGACATCTGGAGCTCTGGAGGCACCACGCGTGGTCTGGAGGGCTGGGGCTGGGAAGGGCGGGTGGAGAAAAGACCAGGGTTTTCCTGCAGAAAGTGGAAGCTGTGAAAGCTTCAGCAGGGTGCTAACCGACTGCCCACCTATCTGGATGAGGGGTAGGGAGTGAGTTGCTCACACCAGCAGACATGACACAGTAAGTGGGGAGTGGACCGTGAGGGAGGATCCAGCTTGGTGACAGAGTGAGTGGCATTCAGTAAGGCTCCTCCTTCACCCTCTGAAGCCTACTGAAAATGAACTGACAAAAGGCAAATTACCAGGGGAAGGAGGCATGCAGATTTATTGAACATGGTTATCATGAGGGCATCGAAGGAGAACGATTACCCAATAGCCCAGTGAGGTCCAGATGCTTACCTGCCCTTCTTCACGGGAGAAGAGGGGACAGGGGCATAGGAGTAAACAGTTTTTAGGGGGAATGAAATGAATGGACGCAGGAGGCAGACATTACCTTGTGAATGGTTCTCTGGAAACTGAACGGAACAGGAAAGCAAGCAATGGTTTGGGACAAAATCCAAAGTTCGGTTTGGGCTCTATCCGTGGTGTTTAATTTTCAGTGGCTTTCTCTCTGGTAGAAATTTTAATCTTCTCTGGTTAATAAACTTTCAGAGAAGGGATGGAAGGCAATTATGTTTCTTTCTGGGGGTCCAGTTTGTGGAGAGATAAGGGAACTTCAGAGAGTGGCTTCGACCTGGACGTTGACAGCCGGGAAGGGCGGGGAAGGTCAGAGAGGCCTCCAGGCTGCTTCCTCAGTTTGGCACATCAAGGTGCTATATTTATTATTATTATTTTTTGAGACAGGGTCTCCCTCTGTTGCCTGTGCTGGAGTGCAGTGGCACAATTTTGGCTCACTGCAACCTCCACCTCCTGGGCTCAGGTGACCCTCCCACCTCAGCCTCCCAAAGTGCTCAGATTACAGGCATAGGCCACGCACCCAGCCTCAAGCCTATATTTTTGGCTATTGTTTTCTGAGCCCCAACAGCAGCACCATTCATGGCATCAGGGGCTGTGGGGAGTTGGGTGCTACTCTGGGAGCTGGGACATTTGCATCCTCTGTGGGCCCTCTGAGCTGAAGGACCTGCTATCTCCATGTGTATTGGTTATTCTCAATTTGCCCCTCAGATCTGCTCCTCATCTCCCTTGACCCTGCCCTGTGCCCCTAGAGGCCGCTTTGTGTGGCCTATGCCATCTGGTCTCCTTGCCCTCTGGCCTCCTGGTGGGACGCAGACAGTGGGAGGCACTGGCCGGAGGTGCTCCTTCCCAACCTGGCCAGATATGATCTGGGCAGTGTCTGCATTCCTTCAGTGAGTCTCCCCCTCTCCTAGGACTGCTGAGTTCCCATGGCATCTCCCTTTCAGGCTCCCTCTTCATCTTTCCTGGACCTTTCAGGCTGGTGGTAATGGCTCCCGGGTGCTTCTGGACGTTGGGTGCAGCAGCAGCCCACTGGCTTCTGAACCCTGCCTTCAGCTCCACAAAGAGCTGCTTCATCAAACTCCCCTTAGTCAGCCCTCTGAGGGTGCCCTCTGTTCCCTGCAGGATCCCAGCTGATGCTAATGTACACTCTATAGAAGTATCAGTTTTGGGGTATTTTATTCTGTTCATTGGCTCCTGCCAGCACCTCTCTGACTTCATTACTATAAGTTAGTCTAGATCCTGAGATTTGGTGGAGTGATCTGCTCCCCTCCTTGTTTCCCCTTTTCTTTTGTACAGATGAGGTCTTACTCTGTTGCCCAGGCTGGTCTCAAACTCTGGGGCTCAAGCGATCCTTCCGCCTTGACCTCCCAAAGTACTGGAATTACGGGCATGAGCCACTGTGCCCGGCTTCCTTTCTTTGCTTTTACAGAACTGTCTTGGCTTTTCTTGGCCATTTATTCTCCTATATAAACTTTATTTTTTGAGATGGAGTCTTGCTCTGTCACCCAGGCTGGAGGGCAGTGCCATGATCTCAGCTCACTGTAGGCTCCACCTCCCGGATTCAAGTGATTCTCCTGCCTCAGCCTCTCAAGTAGCTGGGATTACAGGTGTTTGCCACTACGCCCAGCTAATTTTTGTATTTTTAGTAGAGACGGGATCTCACCATGTTGTCTAGGCTGGTCTCGAACTCCCGGCCTTAAGTGATCTGTCCTCCTCAGCCTCCCAAAGTGCTGGGATTACAGGCGTGAGCCACCATACCTGGCCTCCTATATGAACTTTAAAAACAATTTGTCAACTCCTATAAAAGATCTTGTTGAGGCTTTCGTTGGAATTGCTAATATAATTTATAAATTAATTGGAGAAGAATGAGAATATTTTGAAAATTAAGTCTTCCCTAACATAAGATACATCAGGAATTCTTACCTCAAACAAAATCTTCCGCACGATGTAGAAAACAGAAAGAAATGGATTGAACACATGCGTTCGCCTGTGCTTCCTATCTATGAAGTCCCGTTGTTGGCGGTGGCGTTTTGTGTAGTTTTAGGCATAAATCTACAAAGTTAAAGAGAACAGGTGAAAAATAACAGCCACAAAACATAGGAACCTGGAAAGCAATGGCAGGAGAAGCCACAGACTTGGCAGATCTGAGAGACCTAAGTCCCTGCAGACAGCAGTGGGGAAAGCCAGAAAGCCGTTCAGCTTCTTACCGTGTAAAACCTCTGAAGACTTGGAGATTGGCAGCACAAGTGACAGATCCGGAAACAGAGGTAAAGATGGGGCTGACAGCAGGAAAAGCCTGCTTAGAAAGCAGTTAGACCCCCAGGTCTTCTCCCCACCCCAGTGGAATATTAGAGGTTTATTTATTTATTTATTTTTTATTGCATTTTAGGTTTTGGGGTACATGTGAAGAACATACAATATTGTTGCATAGGTACACACCTGGCAGTGTAATTTGTTGCCTTCCTCCCCTTCACCTATATCTGGCATTTCTCCCCATGCT